>BOPP01000121.1:67236-111089 GCA_017312745.1 Gryllus bimaculatus | reverse complement strand
CGCCGCGCGGCGAGCGCGAAACGCCGGCGCCGGCCTTAGCGTTGGCGGGCCGCTGCCCCGGTCCTGGGTTCAAAGCCCGCGCCGTCGCCCTCAAAGCCCATCCTCCGTGGCCTCCCCTGGCATACCTGGCGAAGAGGCGTTTAATCAATAGACCTCCCGCTTTCCAAATCCGTCCAATGAAAAGAGCTAGCGCGCAAACCCTGATACAATTCACACGCAATCCAGTGCTACGACGCGGCGTAAAACAGACGCGGGTGTTGTAGCCCGGGGTCCAGAGGGACACATCATGGTTTCCTAATAATTGATGCATGTAAATGGCACTGCAGAGACTACAATTTCATTGAAGTAAAGACATGAAGATCTGTTTCTTCTTAGTCAAGTTAGAAACGTTGTAGAGTGTAACATTTATTTGCTATTTTACACTGGTTTAGGTATATTTTAGAACTTGATACATTGACGGCAGTAAGAACAATTCAGTTGAAATCATGTGTGGTTACAACTGTTGTGCAGTATGAAACATACAAATATTTGCGTTTCCCTATCAATTATTTCAAACGTAATCAAAAGTTTTGTTTGGTTTAAATGAATTAAATAAAAAAGGATAACGATGTGATTCCTGAGTCTTATAATTCGTAACCCGATTACAGTGGAAAAAACACAAATTGAAAATCAAACAGAGAGCCGTTGAATTTTTTTAATAACACATTTTTGACACATTGTCCATAAATTTCGTTCATGTACAATTTTCTGCGACGATTTTTCATCAATTATCCTCTGAGTTTCTCTGTTCTTTTGCCTCATGCTTATAAATTAATTGGCGTTTTTAATTTAATTCGCCTCTATGCTATTATTGTTGTTTTCCAATACCAATATATTGGTATTATGATTTTTGTTATTTCTTCATAGTTAAATCATTTTACTTCAATTTACAACCTGAAGATGTGAATGAATCATTTCACGAATCGTTGTTTTAACTAATACCAAGTTTGAAAATTAAACTTAATGAATAAAAACTTTTTTCAAAAAACTTTGAATTGTCTTTAAATTTATTGTCTATAAAAGTTGAAATAATTCCTCAATAATTTTTTTCTGTATCCTAAAGTTTCGGCAATCGCTGAAAAATAGTCCAACGTTAAAAAGAGTTGTAAAAATTGTTTAAAGATAGAATAATCGTTATCAAAATTAAAAACATTTTTTGACATTCTATTCGTGATTAGCGATTTCAGAAACTATAAAAGAAACATTTCCATGTAAAAAAATTGAAAAATAAAGATATTGTATTAAAAATTATCAAAACTCACGATTTCCTACCATGAATCTCATTTAAATGCGAACAATTCGATAGTGCCATTCAAATCACCTAACATTTTTCACTGTTCGTTTGCTTCGTATTTTCAACCAATCTGGACAAGGAGCAAAAAAGAGTAACTTTCGATATTTTAAAAGCATAATACAAATGTAAGGGTGTTTCTTCCCATAAAATTCTGGAACGCGTATAACCATTTGAATAAAATTGTATTTGAATATTTCTGAGCAGTCAAGGAAATCAAGTATTTTTAATCAAAATGATGTACCAATTTTTTTAAACAAAATGCATCCTGCTCCGCTTGAAAGAATTTAGCATAGCATAGCGTAACAGTAGCGTAGTGCCTGGTCAGGGCAGAGACAGACGACGCAGCGCGAGGTGAGCCAGGGTAGAAAGGGCGCGAGGAGAGGCAGAGCGGGGAGAGACGGGCAGAGGGGGCAAGGCGGGGCGTGGCGGGACACTGAGCCGTGAAGACGGAGTTGGGTGCTGGTGAGTGGCACGGGGGCGGGGCAGGACGGGGTGGGGAGACGGAGAACGAAACGGAACGGGGCGGAGAGGGAAAAGCAGGGCGGGAAAGGGGCGGACTGGCGTGAAAAGGGGCGTGTCGGTGATGTGAATAAAATTACTTCCATTTTATAGTGTAGATAGGATTAATTCCTTTTCCTGTCTAATAGATGATTGTGATAAATAAATGTCCGGGAAACGCCGGATTGTATCAGCTTGTCTCTGCTTAAACAAACTAATGATATTTGACGGCAAACTCCTCCTAGACGTCTCAACTGATTTTAATCAATTGTGAGACGCAAGTAGATCATAACTCAACTTGAGATCTAAACTATTTACCTAGATGTCTTCCCTTCATTCTTGTCTCCTATCTCAGCTCTTAATGCTGACGACGTGGTTTCATTCCATTCACGTAACCGTAATGTTACATAAAGAGTACAGAATGTCCTTAGCAAAATCGAAGTTTGGAGTAAAATATGGAACTCAAATGTCAATATCAACAAAAGCGATTCCATTTTTGGCCCTGCAGCCCTATCCCCGAGATCCTCAGCTTTATTTCAATAACCACACCCTTTCCTTTTCTTCAAGGAAACAGTCAGGTCCCTTGGACTTCAACTATATAATAGACTGATATGGACTCCATACATAATTTCTTTAGTTCGAAAAGCAAAACAAAAAGTTGATATATTTTGACCACCTACACAACAACGGTCACCAGTTTTAACTCCCTTAAAAAAAATTACGAAAGATTCTGATTAGATCTATTATCGTTATGCATTTGCGCCGGAATACCAGAATCGCTACGAGAGGGTCGGTGAAGGCTTTCATGAAAGAGCAGACCCTATAGATGAATTACGTACTCGATCGTATGAACCATGGTTGGAGCGACATTTCAGGAAAAGGAAACACCTAAGTTTCCAAAGAACGTGCACCCTGCAGTAGTGGATGTGAAAGTGTTACGGGGCAATTCATAATGCCGTATCTCGCAGGCAGACGCTCCATGCATTCTACTATTCGTACTGAGACTTCTTGCAACGACTTCATCCCGCACTCACAAGAAGATACGGTACATTCTGTCATGGACTCCCATCATTCTTCACAACCGTACCCGGTGTCACACGGTTAAAAGTGTGAAGAAGTTTTTGCATAATTGGTAGTGGGAGATCCTTGAACTTCCACCATATTCACTTGCTATGAGTTAGTGCGCTGCAGACTATTTCGCCAAAACGAAGGAAACACTTTGTGGATCACCACACCAAAAGAGAAACAATAATTCCTGACATTAGACACAAGAGAAACCATAATTCCCAACATAATGTGGATACTGATAGTAAACTAGTAGTGCCGCAGTAGCATATACTTACTCGCATTATTTCTAAATTTTCAATTTTCGAAAGTTCAAAGAGTTCAAAATGAGACCTGCACCAGTCTTTTAAGTTTTCTTGTTCTATCCGCAGAAAACATTAAAAAAACATAGAGCGGTGTTTGAGATTTTTTTCTATAAAATGCATAAATTCAGACACACATTACGCGAAATCTACTCGTTTTTCAAAGAATTGTACATGATATTTTTTAAAGAGCTGATTGTTAGGACATATTTTGTCGAAGACAAGAATCAATCTACAATTTTGTAGTTTTAAAATAGTAAATTGTTTAATTTTCGAAAATACAGTGTGTTCACCAGAAATGTGACTAGCACCAATTTTATTACCGACCTTTAAAACATACGAGGAGAAAATTTAAAGAAAAAATTTGAAGCCGTTTTTCTGAAAATATGTATTTTAAAAACTTCAAATTACCTATATTTCACACAAATACCTCTCATATTTTCCAAAATTTGTGCATGACCTTATATCAAGATCTGTTTTTAAAGAACTTTGTATTTAAGAAATAGTCAATAACTTCATAATTATAGTATTTGATAAAACAAGAATTTCAACGAAAATGAGAGCTTCACAATTCCCGTAAGCATTGCTACCCAAGATCAGAGTTTAATCAAAAAAATTGGAAGCGTTTTTGAGAATTTTTTAAAATGCTGTTGAGGCTTTATATAAAGAACTCCACAAAATTAAAATTTCCATTTCAAACCCAGAGGGCCCAGAGTTCATTTACATCGATCGATGATATCAATTTTGGAGAAAATCGGCAGAACGGTTTACCAGCGTGGGCCACCGACGGGCGGATGGACGGATGGACGGATGGACGGATGGATGGACAGACGAATGGATAGACAGACGAACGGAAGAACACAGACGTTTTGCCGTCAATCGATTTTTCGGTATCAAGAACCCACGAAACATGGATTCTGACTACACGACGTAGTCAGAATCCATGTTTTAGTAATAATTATTTTTACTGAAACAAGGATTCTAAACATATTAAAGTAATTTTCTATGTAAAGGAACCAGATTTATCCACGTTTTCGTTACCAAGGCCTAGCAATAAGAGGTTTTTTGTCGAAAATTCGCTATTTGTCGAAGGACAATTCAACACTTTTTCTTCTTACGAAGTAAGGGAGAGATGGTGAAGAGAAGTCTTATTAAATATATCATTCTTTATAATAATTTATAATAAGTTTTTAATAATAGACTTTCTTCTCAGCTGTGCACAGGGGTATGCTTTCTGATTCGCACTTGGATGCTTGCATTAGAACAGGCTTCTCGTGATAAGAAACAATAGACTACGTCGCACATCCGCTCTGCAGAACAAAGAATTTGTCACCAAAAGACATAAGAAACTATTTATTTTCATATTATCGTGCAGAACACATTTTTCACATGTGTGTTTTCACAACCTAAATGGCTTATAAGTATACTGACAACAGTCCTTACTCTTTATTAGTCGCTTTTCTATGTATCCTACCCTCTCTTATTGCAGGCTCTTGAGAAGTGCTCACAGCACCATCTCACTTTAAAGACGTTTTATTCGATTTTTTTTAGAAACAAACGCTTTGTGATTGTCTTAGCAATATTCTGTCCGGGACAATTCACTATTCTGTCTCTGACAGATCGGCAAATTTTTGCAGTTTTTTTACGACCAATTCTCGCAAGGCCTGGCAGCTCCGTGTCTGAAAAGAGCTTGAAAAAATTCAATAGTTGGCGAAAAATTGCTGCCAACGCCCTTCAATTCTCGGACTAAATTTTCATTCTCTGCGGACGTTCGGCGCCCTGGCCGCGTTTCCAGAACAGTCAGCACGCATGGCACGGCTGCACCTCATTTGCATACGACTGTGCGTGGGCAAGCGCTGATGAAATGACTGTGGTTCCCGTCAGAATCCCACAAAGCCGAACAGAGGTCCCTAGCAATTACCACGGCGGTCGTTTTTTTTTTCAGGAGCAGACGATATTAATAATTGTGCGATAATTTATTAATTTTGTGGTATTCAGGAAAGAAATTGTAAAATGAAAATATTTTTTTCCGTGTATAAGGTCAAAATGGTGTTGATGAATCCACCGGGGATTAATAACTGACATAAAAATTATAGTATCAACGGATCGTTTCATCACCTAAAAAACTTCATTCCAATTTGCACTAAAGAGCAGCAACTATTCGTAACAGGAAATGGTACTGAGAATATGTAATATCTAAATACACATACAAATACTTGCACATTTGGTGGTCGATGTAATCTTCCTGCCATTGCAACCTACTGCGATCAATACGCACAAGGAAATCTCATAATGAAGAGCCGTATCTTCTTACCTGACTGCCAGCAATAAGGCACATAGTCATATGAATCATGGATATAGGACAGCGTTGGTGGCGTGTACAAACACGAATCAGCGTTCTCCTCAACGAAGTACATTTTCCGTAATATCTTTTTAATTAAGTTAAGGTTTTCCAAACAATTTTCTAAATGTATCTCATTTATTTATCATTTAAATAACATTATCTAGGAACGCTACAACAGTAAGTACTTTCTCGCATAATTTGTAACACATACGTTATATAATATTACCTTAACCCACAGAGAAGATTCCAATCCGCAAAATATTTGACCATTTAACGGCTTTCCCGACTTTTAAAAGATGTTTAAAAGACGTCTTCTAAAATTCAAAAGTTTTATTGAATATCTTATGAGTTTGAATAAAAGAATAATAAAACCTTTATATATTTCAGAAAATGTTATTTACGTTATTTTTAAAACTTGTCACTATTTAACACAAAATTCTCATTCAAATCATTTTACGTCATTTAAATATCTAATTTTGGATACATTTCAATAAGAAAAAAATCTGTATCCTCAAATTTGTAGATGTAGAAAGATACCAAAAAAAATAAACTTTTGCGATTTACAAAATCCTAAAATTCGTTTCAAAATTCTAAGGACCATTACCACATTATTAAGCAAACATTTCTCTTGTTGAGTAAAAAATAAAAATTGAGAGCGGTTTTTTATATAAAAGCTTGTGTTTACTTATTTTCTTACTTGCCTTTATTTCACACAAAATTATGCGAAAACTACTCATATTTCGAAACAATTGTACGTGACCTTATTTAAAGATCAAACTGTAAAGAACAGATTTCCTTAACAAAAAGTTTATCTGCAATGAAAGTGTACGAACGTCGAGACACGGGTACGCCATTCTATGCTTGATCCGTGCCAGTCTTGTAAATTCTGTCAACAGTCATTGGGTCACATTTAGCAACATTAATTTACATTTTATATACTAAAGAAAATAATCCATCAAAATTAAAAACATTAGTCATAAAATGAACTTATCATTGAAGGAAAAAAACATTTTGAATCGAAAGGATCTTGATTTCGCTTACTTGAAAGTGGAATGATTCATTTATTTCCTATGTTCATGTTACGTCTCGTCTATTAAAAGAGTTGTCTGCCAAAATAAATTCAAGATGAAATTTTACTATCAGAGAGATTAACTAAACACTTGTTACAGTATTTCGTTTCACATAATTGCTATATTACAAATAATAATTTAATAAAACAAAAAAACGAAAGCAGTCCAAAATTTATCTTTCAAACATAATCTGCCCTTTGAAAAAAAAAATTATATCAGTCAGAATCTAGAAATAAAATAAACTGAAAAAGTAATTAGCAATTCAATATGTAAACCTAATTTAAGTCCCGGATGATTGATAAAAAAGGGCAGGCAAACCATGTTTCCATACGACGCAACCATTGATCTCAAATTTCGAGCATACTTTATGCTCATCTTCTCCCCTACGACTTGCGCATGTACTCCCCTTTCTGGATATGAATAGGAAATGAGTGTGGAGTCGATGGAAGTTGCCAGTGCCCGCAGGAGCTCCAGGTTTTCCAAGCAGGCAAGTAGCACGTGTGCGCACTTATTGGCCTGCCTACTCAAATGTATGTTACAAATTTCAAACGTAAGCATAAATTGACGGAAAATTACGCAGCCTTCGGACATGTGAAAGTTATCTAAAGTTTCGATAGATGTCCAGGAACTCCAGAAAAATACAAAAACAATGAAACTGGTTCTCTTTTGGCTGAATGGTGCAAACACTTGGTTGCGCTATTACGCCTATTATCATACTGTACGTACCAACTCAATTCTCAAACTCAGTACGTCACTGCATATGACACATCTGACTTCATGAGACACCAAAGCTCCAAGGAAGAGGCTCCCGCCATTAATATTGTGCATTCTTGTGTTGCGTGATAGAAAAGCTACTTTTTGATTTTCTTAGTGTGTAAATAACTGTTGTACTATGTATCCGTGTATAATATAATACGTTTTAGCAGCGTTAGTGAAGAGTGTTTTTGTTAAAATATTTTATTTATTATAGTTTTATATGAGCCATCTCGTGTCTGTATTTTATTGTCTGTATTTTGTACACGCGCGCCTCGGTGAGCGACAGACTGATTCTAGGTGTTGCACACGACCCTACGTTAGAAAACGTATGCAACGGCTGGCCGGCGTACCTACAAGGGCATACGGCGCAGCGGGTGATGTGGCGAGTCTGGGGGCCGGCAAGCACCATCAAAAGGTGGGACCGTTACAATGTATTCTCGACTGTGACGCCGTCAGGAGAAGGTAAATTCACAGACACTGACTTTTTATGTACACTTGAATAACACTATAAAATATTTGCAAAACTCATAAGGAAGCTATTCTGGTCGCAACCTTAACCTGTGAAGCATGCCGCCTCAGTCAACTGACTGTCGAGGACCCCACCGTTTGCGCTCCTGGTCTCAAGGTCCCGTGGCAAGATAAGCACCTCGCACAGCCGAAACTTGCAGCATCACACCACATGGGTGGAGAAATTGTACATTCGTAAGGAGAAACTCACGAATTTCTTCTTCTTTGTTTTTTTTCAGCCAACAGCTGGTTATCCTTTGCGTCCCGACTGAACGCATATTTGACCATATACTAGTCGCCAACACACTTTGCAGGCTCCTCTGATCTGTGGTAAGCAGTACGCGAGGCCCTCTGCGAAAACACATACACGAAAGACAAGGGACAAACAACAATGCCCAAGGCCGGACTCGAACCCGCGACCTTTCAGACCGAGGCGCTGAGTCCACACGCTGTAGCCATCTTGATCATTCACTATTACTCAATAAATTAAATATTACTTAAAATTACGAATCATTACTCACGACGCGGCACGCTCTGTTCGCCTAAATCACGTGGCGTGCGTGCTCGCACCCGCTTCAATCACAGATCACGTGGTAACGTGCCTCTCTCGCCTTATGGGCTCGCTTGCCGACCCACACACTCGCAGCATTAGCCGGTGAGCCGTGTGCCCGACCAGGTAAGCCGGCCAGTCGTTGAATACCTTTCCCATCGTGAGGGTGCGTGCAGTCACTCGCCCTCCAGCTCGCTGGGATGCGGGCGTCATTTGCACGTAGCCACTGGTTGTTGTCGTTCATCCTTATTGACCTTGGGTGCTTCCCACTGGCCTCATTGACGTCACCCACCAATTCGGCCTCTCAAGACTCAGAGCCTACCGCCAGCCGGCCGTGCGTGCCCTAGGCCACGCGTCCTAGGCCTTTACGTACGAATGACGCTACAAAGTCGTTACTGAATAATTGATGTCAAGAAGATACTTGGATACTCCTAATTCCTCGCAGAGTATAAAGAACATTGATGTACCACTCGCAGCTCATTTTCAGTTTTGAACACTGGACGCTGATTTTTTTTTACTAAATTATCATAATTGGAAGAAATTGTAACCAACAATTGTTGAAGAGTACGATCAAATTTACATATATATTTAAATTGTGCTATTCGGGAATGAGAATAAGACTTGCAAAATTAATATTTTATACGTCCTTTTCAATTCAAAATCTTACATTTCTTACCGAATGTGTACGAACAAATATTTAACGAAATCGCCATTCTGGTAGTTTAAGTATCGATAATGACACAGTAGAACAGCGTTGCTAAGAGGTTTCTCTATAAGAGGCAGGGAAAATAAATTTTCAAAAGAATCTCGGGCTCAATGGCTTCCTATTGTCGTCCCGAGCGCACGTGTCCTCTACTCTTGTTCCCTCAGCGTGTGTCGGTACGTATATATTTTTTTATGATTTTTAATGTTATTACTTTCGATTACTGTTGACTGTACACTCCGTGTAGCTTCTAAAATGAGAAGAATAAGGAAACGAGAGAAGAAATTTATATGTTTTCAAGACGTTGGTGGTAACCGTAACAGTTAATGAGCTGACTGAAGAATCGAAGTGCTCTCGTGGCTTGCCTTTCACCAATGAGGTTCCGGGTACGATTCCCGTAAAATCCCCGTAGAACCTCATGTGAAATTTGTTACGACAAAACGAGTTAGCATGCTTTACAGGGGCTAGTCCTAAACCCTACCCCAATCCTAAATCCTACCCAATTCTGGCCGCTGAGGAGTGACGCAGGGGCGCGTAGTAGGGACACAACACCCGGCTACTTGGCGGCCCTCTTGACAACTGACTGCGACGAGACGTGACGGATATAACAATGATAATAATTAATGGAGGATTACTGGCATGCTGATATTAATGGAGGAGTACTCCGAAAGCACAAAGCGCTCAACGCCCACACCCCCACCCATCCCCGGGGCTCGGAGACGCGATGCGTCAACTGAAGACGCAACAAATTAAAAAATGTATTTACCTATAATTAAGAATTGTTGTTGCGTATATACACACAGTAAATAAGAAACAATAGAAGTAATTTACATAAAAAGCAGTTTGGTAATAGAAGTCAGTAGTAACTTATTACTTCTAGTGTTCATCATACGCACGTATTACGAATGAAATGAAGCATAATAGTCATCGTTGTTTTTAGTGAAGACCGTGAAAGATTTGTGTATTTCTTATTGTTCAGTGTGTAATAAGATTTTTTATATATCGTGTATACTTACAGTTTATAGTCTTTCGTCAAATATTTTAATAGTAAATAAAATATTTGAAGAACAATACCTTGTTAAAAAAATTGCATCTATTGTTCTGTATACATTTATGACGGAGTAAAAAACGTAAAATATCCAACACACACACTCACACACACACACAAATATATATATATATATATATATATATATATATATATATATATATATATATATATATATAATTAAAATAATGTATGATACGTTGCCAATATACCCATACTAATGCTTCTTGAAAATATATTTGCCTTTTGAGCCCCTAAGCATTCTGAGCCCATCATCAGTGAGAGATTTAAACTCGTACGCCACGTGCATAACGATAGAAAATACAGTTTCTTGTATGTGCACAATTTTCATACTTGCTATTTCTCTCCTTATTCCTGCTTCCCGCCTTCCGCTCCGCCTTCTTCGTCTCTCACTTCTCCTTTTTGTTCTTCCCTGCTTCATATTGTTCACCTTTATTTCCCTTATATTTTCCTTGAAAGATATCACCATTAATAAAGACGCCGAGATTCATTCATACTTACATGCCATAACTTATTTCAAAATAGTTGAAAGAGAAGATAATTAGTAACAATGTACCTACAATTTTTAATCCATTCCTATTTGTGATAAAATTTAATTTCATTATTGTATTGCCAAGACCTCAACAGATATAATCAATGCAAAATATGAAATACAGTTCACAAATATATCTTTAAAAATAACATACCCATTTGTCCATAAACGCAAGTCAAAAGGTCTAAAAATGTTCTTAGATTCTCTGAAATTACTCTGCATACGAACGTGAATGTTTTTCTTACTTTCGTGTCAGTATCTGCTCAAAAAATTCACACATATTTATTTTTGATTGAATTTCCGTTATTTTAAATGAAGGTGAACGGAATAGCGTATTGGGTTGCCGTGGTTAAGAGTTGCCGTGGGTATGTTTTTTTAAAGTTATTTTTAGAGTAAGACTTATTTGAAACTGAGCAAATATTGTTCCACCATATTTGTAAATATAAGGTCCCAAAAACAACACATACTCAAAATCAATTGATCTTTTAAAAGCCACAAATGCGGATCCAATAACACAACATTTGGTTTGATGTTTTAAGATTGATAATCTGGAATGAAAAGAGGGATGAAAAGAGAATTTTTATACAGTTAACAACAACACTAAGGAATAAATAGGAATAAGTACAAAATAGTTTTTAAATTACAATGTTAAAAGTAATTATATTAACATAATTATATTATCAATGTCATCCCACTGTAAAATGCAAACAAATATAATCTATGCAAAAGACAAGTGATACATATGAAAAATCGTCACTTTTACTCACGAATACTTGTATAGAAGAAGTTATGCAATCAATATGATTTGTTAAAAGAATATACATATTGTAGGTCCCTTAAAAAAGATTTTTCTTCACGTCTGACCGTCCGTCCGCCCGTCTGTCCGACTATTCGTGAACAAAGCTAGCACCTCAATCATAAACAGAATTTCTACCTTATGCTCAAATAGGAAAAAGGACGCCTTATAAAAATTCCACAGATACGATTTTCAGTAGAACTTCTGAAGTTTCGAAAATTGTATTTTTAATGGTCCTCCTACAACTGTAATAATTAACGATGGTCTAGGTGTTAATAAAATTTCGATTTTAGAATTAGATCTTTAAATAATATCATATACATTCTTTTTAATACGAGTGATGAAGACGAGTGAATACGTTTGATTTTGATTTTTCGCGAGTGAATTCGTGATCATTTTTATTTTCTCGTTTATATGAAAGTACGTAACATATGTATATACGGAGTATAAAGAAAATTACGTAATGCTGCGGGAAAAGGATTTCCAGATGTCAACGGAAATGCACGTGTTCGGGTCCCCTGATACCGAAAAAGTGTTGTAGTTTTTCTAAACGTCCGTCCGTCTCGTGTATGTGAATAACAATAACGTCTAAGCAATGCGTACGATTTTTTACAAATTGAAAAAACACCTGTCGATTTAGCGTCAGTCGAAACTTTGCGATTTTGAAAATCATTTCTTTAGTTTTTGGGGGTTCTTGAAAGGAAGCCCTTGGAACATTTTCGAAAGTTTGCCAAAAATGGCTGCAATTTGTATTAATTTCTTACAAAAATGGAGTAAAATACACTTATAAGGGTGGCATCGGCCTGTTTTCACTGTTAACTCTGAATTTTCGAAGTATGCATTTTTTGGCAACTACTTACAACTACTATGTTGAATATAGAGATTATTCCTTCAAATGAAATTTGTTGCCTATAATTAGTTCTTTCATTGACATTTTTTGAAATAGTTAGTAGTTATAATATGTGCAATTTAAAATAGAAATTTCTCGAAAACGGCTCCATTTTTCTTAAATTTTTGGTAGGGATACTGCTAAATGTAATCTATAAGACGACAAACACCATATTGATTTATTCTTTTGCTTTTTGAAAAATTTCAAAATATAAATTTTTAACTTGTCTCTGACGTCTTTGATATTTACATTAGTGATTATTTGTTAACATTATTGTATTTATGAATACATGTGTTTTAAAAATTTCTCGGAAACTCAACGATTCTCTGTGAAAGTGAGCTCAAAATTTCGCATTTTCAGAAACGTTCAAACCCATTTTTACAAAAATTGAACCAATTTTTTTCTTCTAACTTTTCCAAACGAATTGTGCTAATTGTACTCTTTAACAGGACATAAAGTTTATTTTGGGATATTATTATTTTTTTAAATACACAAATGTATTTTTTTATTATATCTCACGATGTTAATATGCACATTTCCAGCCATTTCTAAAAACTATTGCATTTGTAAATTAAAGTGCTTTAAATGACTTCAAAGAATGAAGTTTTCGAAAACTCAAAAATAATGTGTGAAAAAGAGCTTCAAGTTTCGCATTTACAAAAACGCTTAAACGCTATTTTATTAAAACGTTTACAGATTTTTCAATGAAAATTGCCATTTAGGACGTTTTACTCTACTTTAATATTCTTTAAGTAATGTTACGGCTCTACTATTAGAAAAATGGGTGCCGTAAATGGCAGCGAGCAAGAGTATTTGGCAAGTCCAGATAGCGCGCCCAGACCAAAGAAAATAGAAAGCTAATAAGTCCGTGCCATTCTGTATCACTACTAGTTAAACATAATAAACAATATCTTCTAAAAAAAGGTTCCAAATTTTCATCAAATACTTCAAATATAAATACGCAAGTTACAGATTACGATGGATGAGAACGGCAAAAAGAAGTTACTACTACACAAAAAAGGAGACCGAATGTATTGTTGCGGTAAGGTCTAGGCCTACTGATGTGTAAAATAGTGATCGTACACGAGAGAAGCTCAATGTCTGTTGTTACAAAAGGCAGCACGTAATAAAATGTGTTAAGCATTAAAAACCAATGAATAACAAATTCTGTGTATAACATATGAAATAAAAATTCAAATACAAACGTTATATCTAAAAACTTCGAACTGAAAACTAGGCACAGCAGAAGTTGCTGTTATTATTATTATTATTATTATTATTATTATTATTATTATTATTATTATTATTATTATTATTTTTAGACTAAGATCCCATGAAGGGAAAGGGCATGCTGCCTTTTTGCTGGGAATGCATGAAGGGAATGCTGAATGAATAGAAACGATGATGGTGAGGGGTGAAAGGACTTGGTTGATGGTGGGAGGTGGCAGGTGGGGTGGTGGGAGGTTATCGTGGCATTTTTGAAACCATCCTAGCATTCGCCTCATGACCAAGGGAAACCACGAAAAACCCTGGTCAAGACGGCCGGCTGAGGAATCGAACCGAAGTCAGCGCGCTACGCACTGAACCACTTTGCTCGGTAGGCGCAGTAGAAGTAATGAAGCAAAATGAAGTAGTTAATAGTGAATTTAACAACCTTCTTTCATCCATGAAACTCGATGATGCACTGGTAAAAAGCGAAGTATAGTTAATTCTCGGTAAAAAGTTGCAAATACATCATAGGAGATTAAAATGTAGAGCAACCGCAAAGAAACAAGTGACGCTATAAGAAAAGCAATTACAAAATTACACAATAAGTGCAATATTTGCAAAAATTTCTGAACTTGTAAAGAGAACTCATTCAACAGTACAATTAATTAATTAATTAATTACTGATTCCAGGCGCGTTAGCTTCTAAGGTTACTAGTCCTGAGTGTAGTGTATGTTTTCCCTCGGGAAGTGGCGGTGATCATCTCCGCTGGATTGTGAGATCCGGCGACGACCTTCCCGTCGGCTAGCAGGGTTTTCCTCTACCAGCTATCTCCCATCAGCGGGGTACCAAGTTCTAAACTCCCAACCAGTCTACCAGCATGTGCACTGAGTGTAAGTTGAAATGTAAGTCTTAGTGTGTGTAACTAACGGTGAGGAAAGCACAAGGAAAAGGAAGGAAAGACCATTCGCGGTCCGTGGCCCGTTTGTTAGGGTTCTGCTCTTGCATTCGCCAGGTGTTGCTCGGGAAAACCACAGAAACCATCAGAGTAGCCGGCGGTTAGAATTCTCCTCCAGACAGTGGGTGATTTCGATCTAGCTACCTAGCTAATGTGGAAAATCTTGGTACCGTCGGGACTTCCATAGGACCTCCCGGTCAGAGACATTGCAGTGACATCAGCACAATTCATAATGGATAGGTTTGGGGTTCATAAAACAGAGAGAAAACGTCCTTAAATAAGGAGAACAAGATTACTCAGTGCAGCAGTTGAACGATTTATTATTCAAGAAATTAAGAGAAAAATTACCGTTGTAGAATTGAAAGAGATATTGACAAAACACGAGGTTTATTTATTTATTTATTTATTTGTATTTATTTACGTCAAAAACAGTTAAAAACTGTGTGTGACGTGCTATAAGGAGAAGTTAATTTGAAGTTACATTTATAGGTTGAAGTAGCAGCTAGTACAGCGCGCAATATTTGTTGGGATAAAGGGAAAATGTTCTAGTACAGTAAAGCAAATCACATAAAGCTATTAAATTTTGTAAAATAGTGCCAAAATAGATGATCGGACTTTTGGAATTAAGTCATATTTTTAGACAAAAGCAAAAATTACATTTTAGGCTCTGACGAGAGTCGAATAGTAGCGAGATACCCCTTCATCATTTACCAACAGAGAAACACGGCGGTTCCGGGATAGTTTGGGGGTGTATTAAGTGTCTCAGGAGTGAATTGTCGATGTAATCGATGGTGTGATGGAAAACAAGAAGTATATTCACATTGTAAATGAAAACATCCTTGTTAATGCCCTGGAAATTGGTATTGGAAATAACTTCGTGTTTCAAAATATTAGCGACCTAAAATAAAAAGCTTTTAATACGCGATTTTTGCTGCTTTACAATACCAAAACAAATTCATATTCTCTCTCATTTCCTTGACAATAGCCCTGTTGTTCATACGTGATCTGTTTTTCGAATAAAAAAATAGAAAATACCGTGTGTCTAATAAACAATATCTTGAACATGCTCTCCTAAGAGAATTAAGTTACATTCTCACCACAATTGAACGCTCTGGTGGGGAGGTCATAGGGTTCTAGTCCCGACGATAGCAGGATTTTCAACACGTTAGATAGCCAGGTCCAAATCACCCGCTGTCTGGAGGAGATTACAAGCAGTCGGCCGCTCTGATCGCGTTTTCGCTGGTTTCTCCCATCAACACCCTGAAAAGTCCGGAGTAGCATCCTAACAAACGGGACACGGACCGCGCGCGATCTGTCCTTCCTCTTCCTTGTCCAATTCTCACACTTCATTTGCACATACTGACACTTTCAGGGGTGGACGAAATACCATAAAGATCATGTAATATATTATATATTTGCGCCACTGCGGACGTGTAAACTGTGCGACGCGGCTGCATTGCACAGTGGACGTGCCACATTTTGAAGGTTCTATTGCGATGTGTTTTTTTTTTGTTGTTGTTTTCTTTAAGTGACGGTGAGTACAAACGATTAGTGAAATGTGTGATCGTTGGTGTGCGGTTAGCGGGAACATCTTTGACGAAAACAGTGTTTAACGTTTCACAAGCTGCAGTGTCCACCACAAAAACCTTGTAAAACATAATCGACGAAGAGGAATGGCCGGCATAAGTCAGGGTTAATTGATAGCAACCGTCTAATGTTAAAAAGACAACAAAAAACAGCAAATGTGACTGCAGAACTCAACACGTATTTGAGTAATACATTTTTTACAAAAACTACGTATGGAGCTTCACAAAGCTAACATTCATGAAAGAACTGTAATTGCGAAACCCTTCATAACGGAACCCAAAGCTGCAAAAGAAGCGATGCCATGATCATAAAACCTCGACACTTGATGACTGGAAGAATGTGGGATGATGAATCATCGTTTACATTGTTTCATACAAACAGCTGGATTTATGCATGGAGAACCCCACAACAAACTACTTAACATATGATTTGGGAGGTTATATCTTGGTATTCAGCTGGTTCTGTCATTACCCTCACTGGCCGGATTATTGCGAATGAATATCTCGACATTCTCAACAAAGAAATCCTTGCATTACTAGCATATCGTTGCCAAACACTGGCATGTTCCAAAATGATAATGCACCCATGCACACCGCGAAAAATGTTCACGTGTGTTTTGCGGAACATCAGAATATCATCAAACATGTACCCTGGCCAGCACAATCTCCGAACCTCAACGTAATTGAACCGTTGTGGGACGTTTTATAGCAGAGTGCGAGGAGCAGATTTCCAATTCAAACAACATTGAAGAAATTAACGGGTGTTATGGTACAAAAATTGGAGATCATTCCGTTGGAAACCATTCAGGTACTCTACAAACTATTCCAGGACGAATTGTAGATGTTCTGAAAGTAAATGGTGGCCCAACACTTTATTAACAAATTAATATTTTGTATATGTCACATGTTCATATAGTTTTGTCCAATCCCAATATATGCACTAAACTACCACACATTTCGGGAGACAAGTCGCAAGCTTAGAGTTTGACTCGGCTGGAGCCCTGATAGTGGGCCCGCTAGCGGTGCGCTGCTAGTGGGAGATAACCGGATGGGGGAAACCGTGCAAGCCTACGTGTAGGCGAGCGTCGGGATCACACCATCCAGCGGGGAGAAAAACTGCCACATCCCCTGATGAAAAGCATTCACTATACTTACGGGAATGACGACCATAGCCGTTAACGCGCCCGGATACTCGAAGCAATCAATCAGTTCCTGACGCAAAGATTGGAGGCAATAAACAAGGCTAATGTAAACTCTATATGGTATTAACTGACGTCCTATTTTTGTTAAACAAACCCTGGGATGGCTCCTGTACTGCGTGCCCACTTTCCGTGGTGCAATCTCGGGTTGGATTCGCGATCGGAACAAAAATAATGTGACGAAAGAAACGCTCCAGGCCAGATATGCTACATACGGTGATGGGAATGGGTCAAGCTCATCACATGTCTCCTTTACCTCTATGCGTGGATAATAAATAAAAACACAACCCAGGTCTGGGTACATCGCTAGCTGGCAAAAGTCTAAACCTAATCCGACCCTAAAATGCCAAATACCCACATACAATCTTGTTAAACATAAGTGAACCATGACTTTTTGTGCGTTGAAAATAGAGGGATTAATTTTTATTGTAAATGTCACGGGGTTTGCAATATTTTGAACTTTTGTAATATGAGGATATACATTTTTTCTGTAGTCTTAATTCTGTTACCTACATATTTCCCTAACACTCCGTTTCTATTCCAGAGATGTTTTGTCACCTTTTTGTTGTACGATCACTTTGTGCGGTAACTGTACGTTGTAATCGCCCGTTCTCACAAAACGGAGAGGACGTGGCCGGTCGTTGGGCCACTTACCGGTCGGCGGCAGACAGTGGGCGGAAGTGGGCCGAAAGGCGCGCGTAGAAAGAAACAAATTCTCAGACAAGCCAAATCATGTATTTATATGCTATTTATAAGTTCCTGAATTCAATTTGAAGTTTCATATCACGTTCTCATTGCAAATTACATGAGAAACTAGTGGTGCTAAAACAGCTCATAATTTAAAAGGTATCTCTGGTAGTTTCAAGATATCTCTGATCTAAGAAATTGAATGGCATTTTAAGAACGATTTCAGCATATTGGAAATCAATATTGAAAACCATACTAACTTTCCCTACTAATGTCCTACTAAACCCAATGCTATACATTACTCTACTTTATACTGTCACTGTCACCGCCCTCAATGACTTGTTGGTTAGCGTGCTCACATTCCACGGCATAAGCTCAGGTTCGATTCCCGGCCGGGGCAAAATTATAACTGTGAGTTTTCCTTACTAATGTCCCAGTATCTCTTACTATGTGACGTTGATAAAGCCCACCGTAAGGTTTTGAAGACCAGTATATATGGTGGACGGATGTCTTAGTGCAAACCACACGAATCCCTTATCCCATAGCCGACAGGCTGAGCCACCGCCCGTGGCCCGTATTGGGCTGTCGCGCCAAGAACAGGACATCCTATTACTGTTAGGTCTATGTGTATTTCGAATCTCCGTGAAAAGCAGCACCAAAATCATTTTAACTATCCTAATTAAGCGTGAGGGTGGCGCCACGTGTACTTTTGCTATTTTTTGTACAAACATTCGTTATTTTGAATATTATATTACATTTCTGTGTCTTGCAACAACATTCTGAACGCGTTATTTTAACAGAACAACACGTGCAATCCACCGTGCGCGTTGCAGCCCAATCCAGCCTACTGCGTGGCTTCTTTCCCCTCGCCGGAAGGTGCGGCCGGAGGCGGTCGGGGGCGGCGTTTTTGCGGCCGCACCCCGCCCAAAACTCTCCCGCAGCCCTAAATTGGGGCCCGCCCCGCCGCCCCCACCCCCGCCGCCGCCGCCGCCGTTCGAATGCTCCTACTTCGCGTTCGGACGGCGGGGCACAGCGCGGCGCTACTAGTTTCTCGCAGCCGGCCCAAATGGCGATATTCCCGCGTGTAGCAATCGCACACATGGTCCCGCGTCCAACTGCACCGCGGACGAACGGTTGGCCCGGCCGCGGCTAACGAGGGACGCGCGCCCGCAACACGCAAACATTTGCCCGCGTTCGGGGGAGGGGGGCGATCGGAAACCGCGTGGAGAGTGGAAATGATTGTCGGAAAATACTTCAGCGTGCTTCTTATAGAATGATTTCTAGGTTTAACACTTATAAGCGGTTATGCCCATCGATTTACAATTCGTAATTACTGGAGTAAAGTCAAACCACGTACACATATTGGGTTACGTACTTCAATCTATGGAATGACAGAGCCTGCCTTCTGATAAAATCGTAGTGAAACATTTTAATATATTACTTTTGCATTTTTATTTGCTCTTAGTAAAGTATTAAGATTAACTAGTATGTAGTACCATTCCAAATTAATGTTAAGTGGTTTAATTAATTGTGGCTATTAGCTTCGTGCGGATGGTAAATATGTAGACTCTACGGTCAGATCCCTGACATTTTAAGCTCCAGACATATGTGAATTTAATTGCCAATAATCGATGTATTGTAATAAGTGGTAATAACGGAGTTAAATAATATACTTTATATAGCGAATAATAACACATGGCGCCTTTACAATATGTCAGTTAATTTGATATGCATTGTTACTGTTTTTATTTCTTCACGCATGAAAATGTTATCCACATCGTTATCAATTCCTTCTATCCACCGTAATGTTCTTTCTCTTGTTTGTATATCACTTTGTTCTATTTGAGTAACACCCATTGCACCCATTAATTTCATTCGTGGTTAATTTTACTCAGGCTGCAATATATTGATTTCATTTAACATTCTCTTTACTACTTCCGACAATAATCCTTTAAATCAATTAAATATTCACGTTTTCCTGCTTGCTCTGCTAGGGATTTTTATTTATCTCGGTATTTTAAGGGAGAGCACACTATTTGTTTTCCTTGGAACCAGAGTCATTCCGTTTGATCTTCGCGCAATCGCTATCTGAGTTTTTTAAGAAATAATTTCTCTCAAAGTATTGGAAACACGAATTATATAACTAACTATACGAAAATATTTTGCCATTAGGCAATAATGAATTATCTTCCTACATACTAATCAATGTAATCAATACATCTTGTTAGTTTCCACGTTTTCTTACCGACTTAGGTGGCTCAGGACATCAACTGCAGTGCCTCTCTATGGGAGGTCCAAGACTTCGATTCCCGACGGTCGTAGGGTTTTCGAAGTGCGCTAGCTCGCATTCAGCCAGTCTGGAGGAGACATCATACGGCCGGCTGCTCGGTTTTTCGTGGTTTCTCCGATCATCTCCAGGCAAACGCTGGGGCAGTTACCTAACAAAAGGGCCACGCATCGTGCGCAATATTTCCTTCCTCTTCCTTATTCCATCCTCATCCCTCACACACTTAAATGCACTACACTACAACATATATCAGACGCCCAGTCGGGAGCTTAGAGCTTCTCTCGGTTGGTCTCATACAAACATGCACTACACTTACGGGACCAATTATCATTGCTGTTCGCCCGGAAACACAAAATAATTAGCCTGTTAATCCAGGTTTTCTTAGAAATATCTTAGGAAAGCCTACGGAAAGCCAGAAGATGCCATTCGAATTTTCATGTCATTCAGAATACCTCTATTTTATTAGAAAGTTAGAACGGTACACTTCACACGTGCAAATCTAGAGAATCATTGTCTTTGAAACGGGTTCAACAAAGAACTGAAATAATAATTTCTTCTTTATAACACTAAGGAGGACATTATTAGTTTCTATAGAGCTAGTTCAAAAGTACATTTTTAGCGTATTGTGAATCCTAATTTCAAATCGAAGTACTCAATGTTCCAAGACATATCTGGCACCACTGCATGCCCAATAGAGTCTCTTCTTAAATCTTTTTGACAGTTAAGTAAAAATTCGTTTAGACGGTACGTTACAATGACGAGGAATAGCAGATAAGTATAAGGTGCAGGCTGCTGGTGAGAAATGTCTACGGCTAGAGATGATGTGAATAGTTTCAAGTTCTACTGTATTAGCAGCAAATTTCCAGTTAGACCATTTCCACTTAACCTATTCTTCACATAACCTAGTTTCCACCTACCCTCTTCTCTCCGTAAACCTCAGTTGACGATTCGCTACTAATTTCGGTATTGGGGCGACGACTCTTCGCCCTTATAATATACAGAAAACCTTGAGTCTTTACAATCCGTAATTTCCTACGCTGTATACACCTAAATTATTCTTGAGAACACACAGAACTGCATCACACACGGACAATAACCTTAAAGCCCTAAGGTGAATGCTCTATGGCCAACGCCCTATGGATATTACCAACAAAATCCAAATGAAGTGAATTTGATCTGTCCATCTCCGTTGAAGCAGCTTTAGTAATATATGTGCCTAATGTACGAATTAACAGAATATTCCTAACATTATCAATTTTTCGCATTTAAGCTGTAATAGCCGTATACCATTACACAGTCGTACTGTACTGTATTGTGTACTATATACTTTACTACACAGTCGTTAGCTGAACTGTTTAAATACGCTTTGTGAAGTTACAGAAATCAAGCAACTCAAGACACTACCGATTTTTGGACGGGTGACTGTCTGGAAACCCCGGTTACTAACGGCGTTGAGCCCCTTGTCGAAGGGATAAGGGATAAGATGCATTAACTGACTTCGCCGTCATGAGACAAAAAACTTATCGAAGGATTACTCCAGAATTAGGTGCTCAATGTCCAAATGCTCTAAGAGACGTGTTGCGAAAAAAGAGTAACAAATTAGTGTACATAAATCTGAATCGTTTTATTATATGAGGAAGATGATTTGCTATTAGCAGTCTGCGTAGAAGAGAAAGAAAATGCAACACCTGCTTGTCGTTTAACCGAAAATTGTATATTGAAAATAGTTTGATGTCTGGTCGTACTTTTTAACCTCTAAAGACAACGCATGCGTACTTTTGAGTTTTCTGTGAGCATGTGGTCAATCTTGACCTTAAATTGTTTTACACGTTTCTATTGTCGCAATAGGAAAGGCATGGGACTATTATATACATTTTTTTTAATTTTGACAGTAACAATTTGCTAACAAGAGAATTAGTTGGAAAATTACCATTTTTCTTTTGTTTACATGACAATCTCTCTGAATATTATTGTTAAACATTATTCCTGTTTTGATGGCTTAACAGTATGATTATCTACAATGATATTTTTATAACTAGTTCGTCAATCTGTGCTTGATCTTTATTGAAGGGATGCTTTTAAAATCACAGAGTTTTTACTGACAGTTTTTACTACTTTTTGACAAAATAAATTAGAGACTATTGCCTATGATTTTTTAATTTAAGGGATACCGTTTATATTGTCCATTTGTGCAATGTTTTCGAATCCTAATTGGTTCTTTATCCTGTTTGAGTGCAAAAGGTCTTCGGCTAATATACACTTGTAAATCATTATATGAATACAGAAAATGAGAGAGCGATAAGCGCTTTCCTCGCCAAGAGTCGGCCCCAGCAGGGCACTACCCCAGCTAAGACGAGCTCTAAGCTCCTTGACTAGTCTCCTGACATGCGTGAAAGCGTATTGCATGTCTGTGTAAGGGGAGAGGATAGGACAAGGATAAGGAAAGAAATATGGGGCGCGGTCCGTGGCCGTTTGAAAATGGTACCGCTCCGGTTCATCGGAGAAACCATGGAAAACTACCGATCAAAGCAGCCGGCCCCTGAAAGTTCTCCTCCAAACAACGTCTAAATTCAACCCAGCTTCGAAACTCCGCCACCGTCGGGTCTCGAAGCCTCGGACCTCCCGATGAGAGTCACTGCAGAGACATCGGAAATGGTAACGTTTTGCTAACTTACCCGATGAAAAGTTAAAATTTTCTACGAGGAATATAATATTACATAGTAGGAGGTAATGGGCAATAGAATAAAAGGCTTTACTAAATTCTAGTATCGTAAATTGTTATTAGTCAATTATCCAATGTTTTTCTCAAGACGTAAGTGATTTCAAGAAAATGGGTTTGTATGCTTTCACATGCCCTGAAAACTGACTGGTATGAAATCAGTTGTTCATTCCCTTCTAAATAGATTTGCCTGAACACATTATTTTCAGAATTTTCGATAGTGTTGGAAGCACTATCCAGCACTACCAGCTGCAGGTCGGAAATCGTTAGGAGAGGAAGGACTTTGAGATTTAGTATGAGGTAGATTGTCCAATATTCATGTCTAAGGGTAACAAGATATAGTTAGGTAATAATAAATAACGGGTAATAACGGAAGGGTACATTTGCAATAAAGAATCCACTGTCCTACATTAATTTCATCAGAACCGTTTACATTTAATTTTAAATTTATCAAAGTCTGGAGAATCTCTGCATTCAGATCTGCATTCTCAACACAACGTACATGACTATTCAAAAAACCAGGAGCAGATAAGTATTTTTGTACATCATTTAATATAAAAGTATGTGTAATTTTTTGTAAAATAATGTATCATTTTTTATAAAAGAATGTATCATTTTTTATAAAGGAATGTATCATTTTTTTTATAAACCAATGTATTATTTTTTATAAAAACGTCTTTAATAAAGTATTGAACAGTGAGCTTCGGAAAATACTTCCGTATGTTTTAGGGCACATTTGGCGAGGGGCGAAAATGTAAAAACTATTTTCAGATGCACGCAGAGTGAATTCAATTTCATGAAATGGAAATTAATTCTTTTTTTAACCGCATCTTCATTATTGAGTAGCTCAGAGAACTATCGTATTTTTCCGTCAAATTTAAATGTGCCTTTGTATAGCAGATATCTTTCATTAATGGATTCAGAATCTAACTTTTAAACATATTGGGTGTTTTATTGAATCATTAAATAATAAAAAAATTATAGCGTTTTTATTAGATTTATTCTTTCTCTGGGTTTCCGTATATTTATTAATCAAAATTATCTTCACTTTGCTATGTTTGTTACGATCATTGATACAACCACCATCGTTGCTATGGGCAGCTATGAATAGATGCATTGTTGCATACTTCCAGAAACAATTTTGACATTCAATTGCTCCGAACTTAATTGTGCTATTGGTCTATTAAAATGCATTTATGACGACATTGTATCGGATTTTAGACCTTTTTGACTTTGGTGATTTTACTCACTGTTTTTAGATATTTGCAAAAAACAGAAAGATTGCACTCTTAAATATTACCCTAAGAGGTAGGGAAAATGAAATTTTTTACGAGATATCGTTGAGACAGTTACTATTACCTTGTTTTGAAGGTCACATGTGCAAAATGTCCATCAGATCGGAATAAAACTGTACATTTGATTGAAAAAACAAACAAATATTCTTCTTTGTAAAGGAAAAAAATGTAATTTACGAGTATAAAGTATGGCCTCATATACGCCCGACAAAACACACAATCATTTCGACTATACCAGACAATACCTCTGATAGACAAACAAAAATCGTAAAACAATTGAATTCGTTGTATATCATCTAAATAAGCATATATTATAAAAAGGCAATTATTTTGAAATTACAGAGAGACTCTCCAATTATTTTACATAGATATGTCGTACGATAGTAATAGAATGTCGTCGTGACGTGCTTTAGTACTTGTGTAAACAATAGGTGAGATACGGTCGGCACGCTGCGTAACGTCGTAATATTACGTTGACATAGCAATAACAAAACGTTGATCATCCCATGTGTATATATAAAATCATAATGGACACATTCTGGAAAATGTACTTACGTTGAACTATCGTTAAGTATTTTTACGCCTCTCAAATTGCCACAATAAAAGTTGACAGTTAAATCTGTGCTGAAAAGTTGTTTTGTAACTCGTAAATGAATCGACATTTGTTTTTCACTTCTTTACTATACCAAAAATTTCAAGGAAGAAATTGCTTTAATTATCCTCCCTGTTATTTAGAACCACAAAACTAAATTGATATATCGAAAAATAATCACTCAATAATTGCATTGTAATACACTCTGTACTGCACAGTGAAACCTTGTACATCATTTAGTCTTTCCAATTCCGATTTTCTATTCAGTGCAAAATGCTCATTCAGATCTAGCAATTCTAATGTTTATAGAATGTACTAAAATTAGTGTTTCTCTAACACAAAACATGCAAGTCAGAGTAGTATCCAAGCAACATTTATCGTTTAAGAATATCTGCAATAATTTTACGTATTTATATTAATGGTGTGTTTATCTATTTATGTTTACGAATCTAAAACACAAGCTATCTCCTCTGCCGGTCAGCTTAAATTCAGCAATCCAAGTGACAAGATTAATTACCGATTATTACTCTTGCTAGTACGCAATGCGGGAAGCGAATCGTGTCCTCTCTGGGGAGTCTGGTCATTTTCCATAGCAGTGGAATGGGAAATGAGTTTTGCTCGTAAATACAAAATTGTGAATTGTGATAATATGTAAGGAAGGAACGGAAGAAGCCATACAACTGTTGTCGCGTGAAGTACTGGATTTGTAAGTTTAAGCACGCTTCTGGTATCTAGAACATTAAATATCTTCATTATCGATGTGGGTGCTGAAACGAATCTACTTAAATACGTGTGTGAAAAATGCATTAAGTAACCTATATTAAAGATTTTGGGTCTTTTCAAAGCATTTATCCTAATATTTCTATTTTAACGAAGGTGATATAAAAACAGATTTGATTTATCATGGTAGTGTGGTAGTGTTCTAGCTAATTGTGTATCATTTATATGTCGATAAAAGATAGGCTGACCCATTCATTACAGGAAAAGAAACAATATTAAATTCATTACGTCAAATTGTTTTCAAGCAAAGTTATTACGAATTACAAAGGGCTTCTGGAATGTGTTATATTATTGACTACACACATTTAATCCTACAAAATAAATTTCTAAGAATAATTGCTAATACCCCTCGATACATAACAAACAATCAACTCCCAACGAATTTATCTTGGAACCCATTGATCAATACATCACATGTATAGCCAACAACTTTTATTATAACCTATCTCAAATCCCAGCTCTATCACCTTTCAAACTTGCAAACAAAAAGACACCCAATTACCAAACATGAATTAAAAACAATTATCCTTATCACATATTTCTGAAAAAATTGTAGATTTAGGTTTAGACTGAGATCACGAGATGGGATTCCCTTTGTAATAATATGTAAGTTTTATATTTAAGATTAGCAAGTAAGTCTGTAAATACATATGGATAGTTTTATTTTCTGAAATAAGTAATTTTCTTCAAAAAACAATTTGAAAATACATTCCTCTCTCATTCCTCACAAAAAAATTTAATGTTAAAAAAATAGTCTGACTTCATCAATTTCTTTTCATAATAATTCATAGTTATAACGCAATGTTTCTAAGGACGAGGTAGAGATAGTTACGAGTATCTACGAGAAACTAGGAAATTGATCTCGGGAAGAGAATTTAAATCTTTCTTATTTTCAGAATATTGATTATCCTAAATAACGTTACAGTTTTTTAGAGAAAATATTCCAATATTTTTAACTAAAACTGTACGAAATAAGTGGATAAACTTTCGTATGAAAGATGAAGTGTTACAATGATTACAGTGATGTGTTCTTCTTCCCGGTACAAGTTATACACAGCAAAGGCCTGTGCCCCGATAGGGGCGGTGCCCCGCTGGTGGGAGATACCTGGTTGTTGGGAACTTCGCTCTGTCGACGACGGTAGGTCGGCGCCGGATCTTACCACCCAGCGGAGGAATCTCACTGCCACCCCCCGCAATAAAACATGCACTAAATTCACGGGAGTAATAACCAACCGAAATCGGAACTCATCAGGATAAAACATGCAACAATGTCGCGGTATTCCAGTCCAGTCTAGGGACCAATCAACATGGTCACGACATTATGTGGAACATACTGGTGGGATATTGTTATATGCGTCATTCATATTAAATATGGTAATGTTAAAAAGGTGATCGAATGAGAAAAATTTTTGTCAGTTACACGTTGCTAAAATACCATTATGTGCTTGTCAGTAATTATGTTCTTCTGACTAGGAATTGTACTATTCATGAGAGAATGAAATCTTATATATTGTATTCTCCCATAAAAATATGTAAGTCACGGATCATCTTCATCAGGGTATTAATGCTAACATGTTAACCGAAAACAGTTAAATGTTTTTTGACAATTTACAATTTGACAATTTGGAGCTGAAGATGACTACTCCGCGTTTGCGGTCAAGTACGTCACAAACCCGCATTTTCTCAATAATGCAAGAGCGAGTTTTTAATTACCCTAGGACCTACATTTCGCAAACACTATCACTCGTTCAAGCACTTCGCGTTGTCAGTAGCAACTACCACTCTATTTATTTCGTCTACGCTGAAAGTCTAGCAATGTAAACTGGACGTCCTTGCGGCTGAATAGGAGTTTTATCGTATTTGTAAACTCTTGGCCATTAGTATTATAAACAACATCACAGTCCGAGTAATTATCTCATAATACTAAAGTGCGGTGAGCATTCTACTGCACTTGTGGTGTACCTTAACTTATGTAATATAAAAATAACGTTAAACGCAAGAAAACAGTCACAATTGTGTTAGCTGTGTCCACATATATCGGATATACTTCACAATGTGTGTTTGGGGTTTATCGCTGCTTTTGATGAAAAACGCCGAATTTGAAGCAATTGGTACATCTCAAAAGGAACCACTATTACTTTCTAAAAAATATCAATTTAACCTACAATCATGAGATCCATATGACTTAGCTATTGCATGCACATCAATATTCTTCATTACCCTCTCACGCTGCCGAATAGTAGTCATGGCATTCATTTTGAACAGATTGGTGACTACAGCTCAGCGCTGTGAAGTGGTAGTACATTACACGTAAGGTTCGTTTAATGATTCGATTGACTACTCCAGGCACGTCAACTACTATGACCATTACTCTTGTTAGTTAAGTGAGCGTTATATCCCGGGAGATCGCGGTGTTCCATTCCCACTGAATAGTGAGATCCGACGCCGACCAACACACCCGCTTTCGGATTTTTTTCTCCTCCAGGTGTGTACCCCCAAGCAGGGCTCCCCCCCCCCCAGGCCGGGCAAGTTCGAAACTCCCTACTGATATTCCGGCATGTGTAGCACATGTAGTTCATGTAAGTGTGTAAGAATAAAGGATGAGGAGAATGAAGAGGATTGTGGCCCGTTTGTTAGGGTACTGCTCTGACATTCACTTGTTCGAAGAAACCATGGTAAACTATGAATCAGAGCAGCCGACCGCTAGAATTCTCCTCAAGACAGTGGCTGTATTCGTTCTAGCTATCTACCTAGTGTGGAACGGTCGGGACATGAACTCAAGACCCTCAGTCAGAGTCTCTGCACAGACACCGGCAATACTTGCTTTGAGATAATTCTGTCGGTACGTAAAGGTCGTCGTTACAATTCTAAAGTCAATTACGTGACCTAAAATGCATCAGATCAAAGCTTTGCAGTAGTTAAAAAAATAATTTTATTACGCATATAGGCGTGCGCAGCCTAAAACGAGAGGGGGCAATTACTTTTATGGGTTCCTCTGGGGCCCCTTTTCCATTATTTTTTTTCTTATGACTTATTTTATAAAGAAATACATAAATATATTACAGGGTGAATGAAATTATGCTTTTAATGATACGATAAATGCAATGTTTATGAAGGACTATTTTCAGGGTTTCCATTCGGTTTGAAAAGCCTCTTCCCCAAATGCCGTATATCAGCTTTTCAAATTGTCAGCTTAAAAAGGGTGAAATCAAGAATTTATCATATATACGAAAAGAAAATGTCTTAATATGTAAGGCAACTTGTCGCCTTTCCAAACTTTAAGGTGGGCCCCCTTCCCCTACCCTGTGCGCACGTCTAAGATCACGTACATTGTGTCACATACATCACTGTATGTGTTTTCAGGTTTCTCGTTATCCAGGAGTCGCATTGAAAGATTTTGCTTTCATAGTGCTCGTGCAATGTGTAATATAGGTTTTATCTTATCTAATTGCCAATTTCAACATTTTGACAAATTTTATAACTATATTCCTATGATGAAATGGTATTATACGGATATTGGCAGTACCCTATATCACATCGAATACACCAATGATGAGTGAGTAGCTGTTAAAAATGGACCGGACAAACTTGTTATAATACAAAAGAAACATATTTGAGAGGTGGACGTAGCAAATGGTACGTAAAACTCTTCACAATATGAATATGAAAAATCAGCAAATTATTTGGATCTGAAGAATAAGGCATTAAACAAAAAGTACGCCGGATGGAAAACTTAAGAACTTTTAACATATTTTCCATTCCGAGAGTAAATGCAATTTTACAGAGAAGTGTGATTTGGTGACAATTAAATTTACTGGCAAAGAACGTCTTGTGCTCCAAAACTATATTTAATATAATGGGTGTAAAAAAGGAATTATTTCACTTCACTTCACACGGAGTAGGTGAAGAACACTCACGAATACACGTTAATTGCAAATGGACGCAGAAACAGAAGAAAGAATAACAATGCACATATATGAATTAGATCAGAAGCTTGTTTCTAGAAAGTATCTCAACTCTCAGAAAAGCATTCATCATAACTCGTAATATTTTAGTTAATCGTATTCGCGTCCCATTCTACTTGTAACGCTAAAGAGTGTATAAAAACTGTATTTTAATAATTACTCCGGTTTGTCAGCTCGTCTTAATCTGATGCATATTCATGAGAAGTGCCTCATTTGAGTTACAAATTTCTTTCAATACAAATAAATAACGGAGGGTGAAAAGTAAATATGCAAATTCAATCTGGGAGCCAGGCAAAAATCACACAAAGTGGGCGGCGACCGGTGTGGAATGTTTGGGGAGCGCGGCACCGCGTCGCGTTCGGAGCGCGCCGTGGATCAAGCCATACGCCGAAACCCGGCCGAATAATTCCCCGCGGTCCCCGTTCTTCCGTGGACTACTGCAGGCCCAACAAGCTCTTTCAATCAGCGGGTGTTTATTGGATAGAACGGGCGTTTTTGTAACCCCCGTGCCTCAATCACTGAACGCCGGCTAAAACAGGCGAAAATGGGTGTAAATATTTAGTTTTCAAGAGTTCCATGCTCTCGTGTCTGCAGGCCCATATGCTTGGAACGCGGGAGAAATGTCGACCGTTTTGGCTAAACGCCTGAAAATAAATAAATAAATAAATAAATAATTATGAATAAGGATCTCTTTTAAGGCAAACCTAAAAGAATAAACTAAATAGTCAGTGGTGATAATAAATCAAGAATGATGGTTAGATTAGTGTTACTACTAACGAATAAAAAGTTTTTAAAAAAGTGTAAAATAACTTAAAACCCAGGGTTACAATCCTCCTCTCAGTTCTCCAATAAGATTGTCGTAAGTTGCGAAAACATTGGCTTCTACATTTGGGTTAATAGTGCAACACATGTTTATGTTCAGGGTTTCAGATATTAGACGAGGATATTGTCTGACTTCAACATCTGATACATTGGGGTTCCTGTAATCAAAATTGTGATAAAATTGTAATTATGTGTTTGAATGCAAAGTCGATTATATGAGCAATTTCGCTTTTGTTTTTTTTCAATTTTCTGTTGATTAGCACTTGCAATTGACGCTTAGTGTACGCGACATAAACATAAGTACAATTCAAGCGCGGAACACTGTAGACATTTTCTTTGCTAAGTAAAAGAAGATAAACTCTGGCATTCTTAATGAAATTATTTCTTCAATTTTCGAAAATTAATTGATAGTCATTGACATTATTTCATATCTACTTTTCAAGAACATATTTCATTACGAAAAAAATATTTGTTTTCACTACGGTGAGACCGGAGGCTTGGGGAAATTTCGGCTGCGTCATTGCAGAGTCACAGTCAGCGAGTACTTCTTCAAAACTACTACTAATACTCATAGTAATTTCAAAATTTTACCGTTTCCGAAAATAGAGAAAGATCAGCGGAAATTGGACGTGCGCCTTTTTTAAACAGTACTTTGTTCTTTTTTAGAAAATAATTGTTTTAGATTTACCTTTCTTTCATGCAAAATTATTCGAAAACTACTCATACTTTCAAAACATTTAATAGACCTTCTTTAAAGATTTTTCATTGAAAATAGATTTCAATAAACAAATCTATTTTCAATACTCAAGTCGTAGGAAGACTCGAAGGATACCTTGAACTTTTTTCGCAATTTTCGAAAATTCAGAAAATTCGTCGAAAATCAGACCTGCGCTATTTTTATAAGCGTTCTCAACAAGTAAAAAAAATTGAAGTCCTTCTTGAGAAAATGTTTAAAACGTCGATGACGTTTCAAATAATGTATGAAAAAACAAAATTAAAACAGCTTTTTAAATTCAAAGTGTCGCGATATCAATCAGATCATCAATGTTAGTGAAAATTCTACCCACGGTTTAGCCACCAGCGTTGTTCACAGACGGATAGACGGACGAACGTTTTGCCATAAACAAATTTGTCGGTATTATGTACCCAGAAAACGTGGATTCTGAAAACAGTGTGTTAGAGAAAGTAATTTCCTACGTATTAGCCACTTTTCAAGAATTATCCACTTTCTTAGGTATCGGGGACCTACAATACATATTCTAGCGAAAAGTCGCCGTTTCCGCTACATCATTACATGTCTTTGTCTATACTACGTGAGTAACAAGCAGAGTACTAACAGTTGCAGAAGGACAGTAGTGTCCTGAGGTGCAGAAAAACTGACACGGCACTCACAATTTCCGTAATGTCAGGGTGTCTCGTGTACAGAGGAATTATCGCCGCATTCTCTATTAATCTACAACCAATTTTACGCAGAATGTTTTAACTAGGTTGTGGTAAAATTGAGGATTGTTGTAAATTCTAGACAAAGTCGTCGGAATATATAAGCAGAACATTATGGATTTAAACAGGAACATATCAAATGGGTTAGACTGCATTTTTATATAAGTTTACTGCGTTAAGAAAATACATGAAAAAGATATATTTGTGGTGTATGTATATGTGAGGGAATATAATATTTATTACATTAACGCAAAATGATAAAGAAACTTAATATTTGTCCGTTTTAAAATGTATTATTGTATGTATGCCAGTCATGTCATAGCCTGATGTCTCTTCAATGTTTTTCATTTCTAGATAGTCTCACCAATTATTTTTTATTTTTTAAAATATAGAAAACTAGTTTATTATTAAGCCAACACAAATAAAACGTAGAAGAATTGTAAACAGTGCTTACATGTGGTTACATGTTGTTTTAACACTTTTTTGCCCTCACATGTCGGCGTATTGTTTTATATTTTCCCTCATCCCATGAGATATAGTGTCCTGAACGTTTCTGGGGGCGTGGTAGTTAAAAAATTGGGGTGAGATATCACACCGCTAGGGGATAGCTGGGTAAAACACAGTACAGCTGCCGCTGTACTCCCTCTGCATAGGAAACGATAGTACCACACAAATCCCACAGTTACGTCTCTCCAAGGTTATTCATTTTGAAAACTAGCCAGAGAGCGAAGTCAAATTCAGCCGCTGTGTGGAGCAGAATTAGAGCAGTACCCTAAATCATCATGAACGCTTGAGTGCCTTGCTTGTGCCAGTGCTTGTTTGCAGGCTTGCGCCCTTTTCCACGTCTGCGGCCGCCTCATTGTCCCGGCCGGCCGGGAACTCGCGACGGCTGCGGACTTCGTTGAGACGGGCGACGGACCGCGCACGATCTTTCTTTCCCCTTCCTCGTCCTATCCTCGCCCCTTCCTTACACACAGACTTACATGCACTACACTACCACACATGTCGGGAGACCAATCGGAAGCTTAGAGCTTGTCCTGCGTAGGTCGGTGCTTCGCAGGGGGAGATACCTGGAGCGGAAACCTCCGGCAAGCCGAAGTCGGTCGGTGCCGGATCTCACCTTCCTGTGGAGGAGGAACATCGCCACCTCCCGGAATAAATCATTCACTACACTAACGAATCTATTGACCGTAGTAGTTGACGTGCCCGGAAACATCAATTAATCAATGTATGTTCCGCGCAGTCTTCAGCTCCTAGGAATTCTTCAACACGCCGTCAGGCACTCGCTTATCGCAAGCGCTCGCCTTGCCCTATAGCAGAAGCATCGTGCTCTCATCCAGTGCAACCGCACTTAACAAGTGACTGACTGTGCTCAGGACCGAGCGCACAGAAGAAGAGTAACAGTATCCTTTAATGTATATTTATAAAGTAGTAATTGTGCTCTAAACTATTCTTATTGTGTTAAATGGTGATATCGTTTTCCCCTCGCATTATTTTCATTCAAGATAGTTTGGTGATTTGGTAAAGGCAATAAAAGTCACAACGAATGCAATCCTTTCAGCAACATTTTTGTTATCATGACAAGGCACTGTGTGCAAATTTTTGATGGCGTGACATTTAATTCTTACATCGAAGATCACTGATATTCGGACATTACTGATATTCAATTTCATGTATATTAATAAGCATCGTAACACAAACTTCCGTCTTCACTAAATTTAAAGAGCCATTTAAAACATGCGAAGAGTACGAAGGGTTAAAATAGCTAGTTCAGTTTAATCATTTGTGTAAGAGAATTTTTTTCTTAGAGAAAACCTCTCGTGAAAGATACTCTGCAAACATAGTTACCTAGCAATAGATTCCTGTTGTGGTATTTTTCAAGCAATGAAAATGAAATGAGGGGAACAACAATATCGAAAAGAAGGCATAAACCGATTCGAAAACGCTTACTTTAATATGTATGAATTTAGTGTTCAATCAGCTTTCCATATTTATGGTAAATATTCGTGCGTGTTTGTATAACATTCAAATGTCAAACTCTGACATTCAAGAAATGGTTCATTCGCCCTTTTTTGAGCCATCAAAACAACAAAGTTTAGCAAAAGTACTTTCGTGACATTTCGACTCATTTTCAAATGAAATAAACAATTTTAATATGAATATCTGTGAAAAAAACTTCGACGTATGAATTTATTTAATCGCGTCATTGAGCAGTAATCTCACTTGTAAAGAATGTAGCTTCTATTGTGCATAATTATTCAATGAACACATTAGAAGTTAGAAATTTTAAGTGAATTCATTAGAGCAACACACATGATAATTCACTCTCTAATTCAAACAAGATAGCGAGAAAAGTATGTGATGACATAGAATGCCGGACATGGAGGCAAAGGGGTCTCTAAGCAGCAAGCAGAATCGTGATACTTGATCTGACGCGATCTTTTTTTCCCCTAGATGAACTATTTTGTAAATTTAAGTTAGATCATGTAGCCATATACTAAAAAAAAGAATTCTGTATGGTGCAATGAAACTTACCCTAATGAACAATCCAGAATGCAGATTTATGACACTCTAAAACGTTTTTGAATCTTTCGCACAGCATTCTATCACATTTGACAACTTTCCAAAGGTTTCTAATACTGTTTACATGGATGTATCATCTGAATATCTGACAGAACCTTCGATAATACATGTGCACTACTGGAGTACCACACAAAACTTATTTTCGTAATATTATTCGATTGATTCTTGTGTTCATACAGTACAAAATGCTATAACATAAAGCCAAGGGCGAAGATAGGTGATGGATGAAAAATAATGCAAAATTTTGAGTGAATAATGTCTAGTAGTCCCGAAAATTCAACATTTTTAAGAATTCTTCTATGGCAAGATACTAGACTTCTACAATGGGGAGTTTTGCGCCTTGAGTGAATCCTGTCATATTAATTGCATTATGCACATACTCATTGAAAGTTGTAATTTTTCGTCTTCGAGACGAACCACTCGTCAGCATGAAAGAGGGTGATTACATCTGCTAATAGTGTATTCCTACATTTTTTACCCATTTAGATTAAAATTGGTGAGGATTTTGTGTTATCAAAAAACCGTTCTTGCATAATTATTAAACATTATCACCCTATTTCAATTCCCACATGATTGTTGTTGTTTCTGATGCACGGGGTTGGCTAAATAGACATTTCCTACCTGCGTTATGGATTGAATTATTGAACTCTTTTAACTTTCTCGCCATATTTCGTAAGAAAAGAAAGTATTGTAATCGTGCGCCGCAAAACGGCAAATTTTCGAGAGAAAAAGTCTTATGCCGGACCCTGATAATAAAATAATAGATAAAATTAGTATATACATTTAATATATTACTTCATTTAACATAATCAGAATCCATGTTTTGCGGGTCCTTGATTTCAAAAAATTGATTAACGGCTAAACATCTGTCATCCTGTCCGTCCGTGTGTCGGCCTGCGGTCAATCCGTTAGCGCCTAATCCGTTCCATCGTTTTTTCTTTTTGCTTTTGTTTTTTGTTTGGTATTTTAATATTGACATTCCCCAATTGATCTCGGTGACCTCAAGACCTTGCGCGTTTGAAACTGATATTTTGAATTTTGGGAGTACATTTCATAAAGCTTCAACATTTTATAAATTTTCTCAAAAACAGCTCCAATATTTTATTAAACTTTGTCCTATAATAAAGGACGCTTAAAAGGATTGTGTTGGGACTAATTTTTGTTAAATCCCTAGTTTTTTCGAAAATTGAAAAAGTTCAAAAAACTTTCGGCGTCCTCCAACTACAATATTGTAGACAGAGATTTTTACTGAAAGAAAATTGTTCCTACAAACAGATCTGGAAATAAAGTCAGGTACGATTTTTCGAAAATATGAGTAGTTTTAGCATAATTGTCCGTAAAATATGGACAATTTTAAATAATTATTTTCGTAAAAACGGCTTCATTTCATCCCATTGTTTCCAACTAAATGATTTTGAAAATTGAGGAGTATTAACATCGCAAAAGTACAAATGTATGAAAATTATTTTTGTCGTCAATGAAATTTATTCTAAAAAATAAAATCTTTACAATCGGAAATGTACAATTTTTTGAAAAAATGAGTCGTATTCGCAAAAATTTCATCTTGAAGTTAATATAAATTATTGTTAAGAAAAACATCTCAAAAACAGCTCCTATTTTTTTCCCACGGATAGAGCAAACGACGCTTTGAAAAATGTCGCAGGTCTCATTTTCGTTGCACTCTGCATGTTCGAAAGTTGCAAAAGTTAGAAATATAATGCCAGAAAGAATCTGCATTTGTAGCACCACCAGTTTTGTCACCAGCATTTGCAATGTTACCAATTGTTCTTTTCCCTTGCATGATCCACACCAACGTAACGACACAAGAATGGTCTCTGTCATATATATCAATTTCTTGTGCCGTTCTCTGACCGAACGAATTTAGGAATTGATTAGTATAGGAATTCTCGATCGATTTGATTTTTTTAAACTTATATTGCCACACTGAAGGGTAAGTTTTCAAATAGCATATTGTTCACGTACTCGGACTCTGTCAACACGCGTGGCTAGTAGTGGCTGACTTTGACACAGCAATGATACAGCTGAATTGCCCCAAGGCTCCGAACTTCCTGGTTAGAAAACAATTCGAAGTTTTGCAGTGTTCTAGATTTTATAAGTTTTCATGAAAATCGAACCTGTCGTATTAAAAATCAAAGTTTGCTCTATTTAAGCAAAAACATTTAAGATTAAATTTGAAGTCGGATTTGAGAAAATTTTTTTGTAACGATTTCACACAAAATTGACAAAAATGTTTCATATTTTTACAACATTGTTTACGAGTACGAGATTAATTAAAAGATTAATTTTGAAGAACACATTTCATTTTTAAAAAATCTAACTTCAAACATGTAATTGTAGGATAGGGCTTGACGATCTTGAACTTTTGCATTTTTTTAATTTTTAGATGTTTCAATGCAAATCGTGCTTGCTTTCTTTGCTCTCTTTGAGGAAATTAAAGAAATTTGTAACCACGTTTGAGAAAACGTTGAAAATGTCTCAGGGGCTTCAAGTAAATGTTCTCACTAAAATTAGAAGATCCGTTTCGAATTCACAGGTCGTCGAGTGGAGCCAATCTAGTCTGGAAACATCTATTCTGGCGTAAATCCTAAATACGGTTTAGGAACTAATGTTTACAGACCTTCGAAATAAGCTGCAGATATGGTTTGATAAAAAACATGACTTCAATATCAAGATCCCACAAAACATGGATATTTACCACCACATACAGGAGAAAGTAATTGTCTACGTATATGAGCACGAAAAGTCCATTTCGTTTGTACCGACCATAAAACGTACATGTTCTGAAAAATTGAAAAATCGGCAATATTCCTGAAATATTTCATAACTTTCTCTTACTACCTAGTATATACGAGAAAATAATATTATCAACCGCAGACAATAAAGGAGAACTTATGCAACACATAATTAATAATTATAGAGAGTTTATAACCTTCTGTAAAATTGAATACTATTTCTATCCAAATACATAGCTTTTTCACAAGGCACGTTATTCAAAACTGAAATTTCGCGAACTTCCAGAATATGTCATGATACATAAGGTCCTATTGTTTTGATATGAGCATATTCCTTTCTTATAAAGATTTCATATATAAGAAAAATCGGTCTTTGGTTTTTGTCTCTTTTATTTGATTACTTTATACAGAAATTCTATCTTGAACACCATTTATAATCAGACACTTCATGGAAGTGATGTACACGTTTCCCTTCACTACTGACAAATGTACGTCTAAGTTGTATTATTTAATGGCAAATGGAATTTCTGAAAATGTAAGTATAATACCCACATCACTAAAAAGAACTATCTTGTAGAATTGCGTTAATATTATGGCATTCTCTTGCATCAGAACACGTGACACACAATGTATAGTTCACTGGCACAAAACTCTCAGAACAATAAGAAATAAACAAAGATATCATCCATATTAATATCAAAACTGTATTTACAAGCACTTTCTTTAAAATAGTGGTCACCAAAAATTTAGAATAATACACAAGGAGATTTTTCGCAATTAAATTATCATCAATTGTAACACATTTTGTCCACAAGTCAAATACAGGACAGAGTCACAAAGTAGATATGTTTACATCTGTAATTCTTAGTTGTGCGACCAAATGTAAATAATGCGCTTATTTCGAAAATGACGTAACTCTATTAAAAACCCTTTTTAAGAAGTGGAAGTATTCTCATTCAGTCTTATAGTTAAAGACAGGAATCCCGCTGAACGTAAGATAAATGCAATTTTTGAACACAGTATTTGGCATCATGATGGAGAAGCGTCTTCTTGATACGTAGAACTGAAAGACAAACGGAAAGGGAGATTCTATACTTGGGACAAAATATTCAATTGTGTTCAGCGATGTATTGATCTCAAAGTTTGACAAACGTTTGACAAATTTGTTTGGAATTATTTTATATTTATAATTGTCATATCACACAGACGAAAGGATGTAGCATCAAAAAATTATAAATTACGTTTTGTAGGCTTCCGCCAAGGTGCGTTTGAGCACAAATATATAAAGAAATTATGAAAAATATTGCAATATAATAAAATTTTGAAATATATAAATATGTGTCTCTCAATAATCTAAATATTATGGACAATACCAATATCCATAAACAAATGTTTAGAATGTAGTATTTTAAATATCTCTAAGTCTTCGTTTTACAACTACATGCGAAAATTTCTACATACAAATCCTACCTCTGGATCTGAAAATGCCTGGACATCTCACATGCATAAGGTACTGAATTAATTGACAATTTCAGTAATTGTGTGGCTTGCTGAGGTGCCTTCCTCAGACGTATTGAAACATGACAGCGTTTCATTGTAACGTCAAATTCTTTGTAAGAATTGAACGAACAAATAGTGTTCACTAATTAAAAATATTTATTAAATACAGTTACGAAATATTAGTTTCAATACGTTTTCACCGTAAATTTCTAATATTGAGGATGAAGAAACACAATGCAAGCAATTGATTTTATTTTGCAATTGTAATGAATGATAAGAAAAATAAATGTGTAATATGCAAACAATATTTGGATCATTGGTAAAATTAATTACGAGATCTACGAAAACTAATTTGATTATCTCACTATTGGAAAATATGTTATTGCCGTGCAGGATACAATTTATGCTTCATTGACGTTTATAGAAGAAATACCAAATACAATTTAATAAACATAAAAATAAACATTATTTTCAAAACTATGCATAGCCTTTTTACAAAGAGAGTCCAATAACGTCTTTTGAAAATCATTCCATTCTTAGAATAGATAATACTAACATTGATTCAAAATACAAAAGTCATTAACATTTTGGCATTTGGATATCTAGGCAAATAACCTAAATATAACGTAAGTTTTCATGGAATTGAGTGTTTATGAAATGTTTATAGACGATTTCCTTTACTGAATTTTTCAATGACATATACTCTGATTCAGATTATTACTGACTGAATAAGAAAAATAATTAAAATATGAGTTATTCATTAGATTACTAGCAGTTCACTAAATTATTCAGTTATTTTTTGCTCTCTGTTGAGTTTCGAAGAAATCGAGGATAAATGAATGCAGTGCAACATGTGTCGCTTATTCTGAAAACAATCCAGATGAATATTAAGGCAGAAAAGTTATTCAAATTTATAAGTTATTGAATTAAATACGTAAGGCTATATTTTTGTCGTCTAATAATAATTCAAAAATTATATTGTCTTATTGTCAATTATTATTTAATATTTTAATACAACATTAGTTTAATTTAAAGTGAAAATCCAGTTGACCACTATATTTTATACATTTCCAGCCCTGTTATAATAATGGCTAACAACAAATCACCTATTTTCCGTAATCAAGTACTGACACCACTTGTAAAATGTGTGAATGATCAAAGCTTACAGAGAACGTTGAAGAATGGTAACTGAAACTCTCGATACATGGTCTTTGAAGTTATTCAAAGCGTAAACCTAATATAAATAAATTGACATAGCTTTGCGGGTACGTTTTACAGAAAACAAAGTATAAAGTGCTTTTAGTGACGCTTGTGTTCAGTTGGCTACATTTACATCAAAAATTGTTGTTATTTAAAGCATTTTGCAAATGAATGTTTTCCTTGTGATCTACTTTTTTAATATTATTTTCTGCAGATTATCATCTTAACCCAAATAAATAAATGTGTGTCTGTATTGTCTGATAAGAAACAAATGTATATTATGTAAATTCTTGGAAGTTAATTAAAGAACTGGATCTTGCCTACAATCCCCATTTACTTTCATTTTATTGGAATGCACTGTTTAAAGGTCGGAAAGTGACGGGTAAAAATAAAGTACGCTTTTCTAAAGTGGTGTCTCATACATATTTATTTCTGTAAGTATGGGATAGACAACGCCAATGGTACATTACAAATATACATTTTTATTTCACCACTCAGTTAATATATCATTTACAAATTAATTTATGAAATTCAGAGTATGAATTGGTCTTCACGGTTTTTAATTCCATTGATAATACAGTGATAGTTATCTACCAAACCATTCAGCTTTCTGACGAAACAAAATGCACGAAAGTAAGACACCGTATATTTTGTATATAGTAACGTACAAAATACATCTGGGAACTTCCTGGCCCACACGGATCAGTCACAGCAGTCGCGCGAGATATGCATATGAAAAATCGATATAGAGTAGGCGTAATTCTGAAACCTCACGTATACGCACCTCAGTCGTCTAACACTCAAATGTTTGCTGCTTCTGTTACCGCATGTCCAAATTGTTTTTCTTAACTCTACATTTGTTAACATCAACGTATTTAGAATATTATTATTGAATTTTGTCGAAATAGTTCATTGGTTTGACTGAATGTTTTGGTCTCAGCTTTTTTTCAATATAAGTACAAAACTACCCTTTTGTCTCTACAGTGCAATCGCAGGCTATTTACCCTAAATCCGGATTGCACCGTGCCAAGGATATGTCATAAGGGTAAAGTCAGTAGTTTCCCTACGGAAGAAGAATTTGCATGAGTGTTCTTCGAAAAATTGGTAGAGTTTCACGGAGTAGCGAGATCTCGCCTCCGAGAACACAAGAATAATTCCTGTTGAGTTACTCAAAATTCTACCGAATGTTGTCTAAATATTTCAATATGTATATATAATTTTAGATTGTATGTATTTAAGTTTCCTAATAAAAGATTTCTTATAAAGTTAAGAATGCGTGGGGATATGAAGGGTATTAATTACAAATTTATCAAAATCACCAACACCTCGAAACGTGTGTATATAACTAGGATATTTTCTCTCGTTCTGATTTATTAGTGAAAATATTGTTCAGTCAAATTGTATGATAGCACCGCGTTGTGGAGACCGATTTATGCTACCGTTCAGTGCAACGTGATCCACCATGTGTAGGCCTGTTGTTAAGAGAACATCACATCAACTGCGTTCCAACATTTAGAACAACAAACATCACGGATGTGGGGAAAACGGGTTGGATGGACCTATGGATAAAAACGTACATCAGGTTCATGGAAGCAATGTCATGGGTCACAAGAGGTAAAGAAAGAGGTATAACGGTATTTGCGCATGGAACATGAAAACAATTAATACGTTTTCCCTGGCGACATCACATCACAACAGGTAAAGCCGCGTGTACATACATTTATTAAGTTTCTATTGTGTACCGACGTTTCGCTCAAATCGATTAAATGACGAAGAATTGCAGTCATGTACACATCAATTTTCTGAAACAAAACAACAAATCTACATGCATCTCGGTGAATGAAATGCCAAAAGGAGTAAATGAACGGAGCGAAACCTCGACATGCAGAAACGACAGCGACTCGGAATAAGTCTCGAGAGGAACAGCGTGGGCCTGCAGAAGACGCCGGCCGGGGCCGCGAGGCGCAGGGTCGCTCAGTGGCCGGCGAGCGGCGCGGGCGGGCGCGCGGCCGCGCTGCAGAAGATCGGGCAGCGGCCGGCTGAGACCGGCGTGGCCGCCAGCGAGGGGGAGTGCGGCGCGGCCCGGGGTCACGCGTACCCCATCAGGTTGCTCTCCGTGCTGTGCTCCGCGAACAGGGCCTCGTCCGTCAGCGTGATGTACGTGATGAAGGCCATGTCCGAGTGCGTCGACGACGAGGGCAGAATGGACCTCCCCGAGTAGCCCGAGTCGCTCTTGCGCAGCTGCTGCGCCTGCTGCTGCAGCTTGAGGCGTTGCCGCCAGCAGCGCAGGCCGCAGAAGCCGATGCACGACGCCAGCAGCACGCCGATCACCACGCTCACCAAGATGGCGCTCAGGTAGCTCCTCTCGATCCCCAAGGTCAGCAGGAAGTCCTCCTCGCGGGTGGTGACGGACGTCGTCGAGATGACGATCACGTACTCCTCGCGCTGGATGCATAAGGAGAACGAGTACGTCATCCCGGGCTTCAGGCCGTGCACGGTGTACGAGTGCATCTTCATGCCGACCGAGAACGTGACAGACTGCGGAGCAGATTTGGCGCCTTTCCTCACTTCTTCGTACCGAAGCATGTAGTTGTTGGATATAGAGTTCGACATGTTCCAGGTCAGTGTCACGAACGTTGACGTAACGGTAAGCGGAAAGAGGTTTACGTTAACGTCCCGCACCTCCAAGGTTACTATCCGTGTGTCGACACCCGCGAAATTCTTAGCCACACATGTATACGAACCGGAGTCTTGATGATGAAGATAATGTATAGTTAAAGTGTGATCCATAACACAGAAGCGGCCAACACACTGCCCGTTGTACAATCTCTCACTATTCTTCGAATACCAAAGGACTTTGATATCAGGGGATCCAAGAGCACGGCAATGAAATGAGACATTGTTTCCTAATGTATGGTGGAATGATGTAGGGAACAGTGGAATAATATAAGGTGTACAGGCGTCAGAAGATTCCGGGAGATGCACAAGCGCGGTACGATTGGCGTTTTCTCTCTCTGCACAAAAAACTTCTTCATGTGTCCTATTCTTCAACCACAACAAACTGCAATGGCATGCAAAGCTATTGTTGTTCACGTGTAGTTCCGAAATGTTGGGACACGCTTGAATAAGCTCGGGTTCCAGAGTAAAGAGAGCGTTGTTGGATATATCCAGCTTCCGAAGATTGGGCACGTTCACCAAGCTCTGCGGATGGAGATACGTGAGCGCCGGGTTGCCGCGAATCTGCAGTTCCTCCAGCTCGAGCAGGTTGTGGAAGGCCTCGCGGTGCACGAGGTGCAGATTCCTCTGGAACGAGATGCTGAGCGAGGAGACGGCCAGGCCGACGACGGCGCCCGAGGGCAGGAAGGAGAAGCTGTTGCCGTCGAGCACGAGGCGCTGCATGTGGCCCAGGCGCTTCAAGGCCGCGTTGGGCACGCGCCGCAGCCCGTTCTGCGCCAGGCTCAGCTCCACCGACACGTTGATGGCCTCGAACGCGCTGTCTTCCAGCCGGATGATGTGGTTGTTCGACAGGTCGAGCACCTTCAGATTGTGGGTAAACACGTAACTCGGGATCATGGAGATCGCGTTGTAGCCGAGGTACACCTCTTCGAGCCTGGGCATGTCGGTGAAATAATGGACTTTCAGGAAGGTGAGTCTGTTGTACCGAAGATCTAACACGGTGAGTCCGGGTAAAACGAACGCGAACGCCATGATGGTGTGTAGACCGTTACCAGATATGTTGAGGTAGGTCAAGTCAGGGAAATCCCGAAACGCGTAGGTCTGTAAGGTATGCAGACTGTTGCCACTGAGGTCCAGGTACCGCAACTTGGGCAGGGTCTTACCTGTGCCCGCCACTTCCTGCACGCCGC
>BOPP01000121.1:22531-66605 GCA_017312745.1 Gryllus bimaculatus | reverse complement strand
CCTGCGCCGGCGCCGCCGCCCGGCGCATGCGCGCTCTCCACAGGCGAGGGCGGCGGAGGGCGGCGGCGGCGGGGCACCGCGGGCGCCAATGGCTGCGCTGGTCCCCGGAGATGCAACAAGTTCCGCGCTCACCCGTCCTCCAAATTACCCTGGATTTAAAAAATAGAATTTGCAGTAGGAACAAAGTTAATAAAAACAACATCCGGTAATAGTTGATACGTTGCGGCCCTTTCTCACATTGGGAGGCTATGAAAACCGACCTTTGCGTTCTGCTCCTACCGAAAGTAATCCACTGGGAGCTATAAAAATGCATTAGAGAATGCTGTAGAATCCGTCTTAAAGTAGGTCAGCCGAACGCCCTGTGAAACATTCCTCAGTGTTGAAATAAAGAGGAAAAACTTTGGATTCGAGCCCACAGATGAAAAGGGGTTCATAAGAGCTTTCAGTGACGTTCAACGCATTCAAAATTTGTAGTGAATTTAACCCTTGATGAAATATCAAATCTGTGCAATTGAATTAGTTTTCTTCAAATAAAAATAACGAAAATGTATTTCAATTAATAGTTGTGTTCGTTATCTTCGTTATCTCAGAATGGCGCAATATTTTTTAATAATTTTGCACGTCTTTTGTACGATGTCAAAACAAAATTGTAAATATCAGCCTAGTTGGGAATTTTTACGCCATTCAAGCCTTGTTTTCACTTATTTGACTGGAATTTTTCTCGACTCCTTTGGGTCGTATCTAGTTGTGATTTTCACTGTTGTGTAGGTATTACCAGGAGAAGTTCAGAATGTCATGAAGGTTTTTTGTATTCGATACAAAGTTTAGCCAGAATATAAGCGTTAAACGTTTTGTTTCAATCCTATGAATCAATCTGTGGTCATAACCAGTCACGAAAAGTTTCACCTTCAAAAAATTCTACACAGATTGAAATAAGCAGAAACAATACCATTTAAATCATTATCTTGCTTCCATTTTACAGACAAAACTTGCATTTTCTTTACCTGTATGCTCAAAATACATACTTGGGTGTCTTCTCACTTCAAATTTTAGCAAGAAAAAGTCAACATCAAATTTTATCATAACACCTATAATCAAAATCTCGAAATAACAAAAAACATTAACCAATATTCATTTGCAAGCATACAGAGAAAGAAATGGAGAGTGCAAAGCATTACGGATGAATGACTTGATGGTAAAAGTCAATAATATCATTGTTCACCGAATAGGCGCGTAAAGTAAGCATAAGCGTTAATTAAAAATTGTTAAAATTCGTGACAAAATATCCTCTTTGGCGCCTCGAAAATCATAAAAACAGTTGTGTATGTACACTCACGCATTTTCATGATCACGCACGGTTGCATCACATTGAATCGAGAAATGCTGCTTTCAAACGTACTTTAGGAGATCGTAGTCAAGCCCACTCATTTACTAAATTGTTTAGAATATTGCTCATTTATAAAAGACATCGCTTTATTTTCACCGGGATGAGTCTAATTGAACTCGTCAATCTACGGACCTTTCCAAGAGCTTAAAATATCTCCAAGATTCCATTTAAACAAGTTGACCTGAGTACCTCCAAAAGCCAACAATAAATCGATTCACAAGTTTAAATGTCAAAAGAAATATTTTCTTCCTCACAACAAATTTTGAGACCATATTGAGTATCAACAACGGATATATTTCATATCTTCTAATCAATTTATTAATGCATTAGTTACAATTTGTTTTAAATAAATCTACAAGACTGTATATGCCTGTAACAAATACAGAATTTCTGACAATAAATTTTATAAACATTCAGGCCATGTAGAGAGGGCGAAGATGATATTTCTTTGCGAAAGAATAGGTGGGGGAAAATGTCATATAACTAATTTACACTTCTGACATTTGCACCTGAATGTTAGGCAACTCCCCATGCAGTGGTGTTCGGCGGGTAAATGATGTCTCTGCGTCAGAACGATCGATCTGCCGAACACCAGTGCATTAGCAGTTGCGTGCATGGGGAAATCGTAATTGTATTTATTTCACACACCATTGAGGAAGAATAAGTACTCACTTCAATAACATTCTTACACGTTTACTTCTTTTTGGAAAGTGTCTGTCAAGATGCACCACTGCACTGTTTTGTCAGCATTCGCGCACCCAAGGCATGGAGCATTCGTGCTTCAGGGCAAGCGCAAAGGGCTACTGTTCCCTTACCCCCGAATCCATGGTACATATTTAAACATACGACTTTTACTCATTTTCTATACTAACGAATGCCCTCCAATTGCTAACTATATTATAAATATTAACTGTAAAAATACGTTTCATCAAATAAGAAAACGTTTTCTATTCCAGATAAGTAAAAATTCTTTATAAAAAAACATAATTTCATGTGACTACTATAGCTATTCTCCTCCTCTCAGAGAAAAATTTTAGGTACATTGTTACTTATCAGAATTATATAACTCGCAGAATTTACACGAAATGTCGGTGGTTTCTAGCTGGGTCATCCAGGAAGGAATGGCTAGAAAAAATCTCAATTTGTTTATAAGTGTCTACTAACAGAAAAAATTCCTTTCTCTTATACCAGTTACGACGTATAATGTATTGTAATACAGCCATTGAAAACGGCAATACTTCAGCAAATACTCGTATTGAGTGTCCCTGATAATAAGAAAATTGAGAATTTCTGCTTCTATATATATTAAATGACTTCATCTAATAACATCCTTCGGACACCGTGGTGTCCACGGAAGCCACTTTTTCCGTTGTAGCCGAAGGGGTTAGACTCAAACCTGTTTTGATAATAAAAAGCCGGAAAGGGGTCCACGTGGTTGAAGTGATTGTCCGCCACGAGAATGAACCTTGCTTTCTGAAATCAGAAGAGGAAATGGTGGTACAATAGCAGTCATTCCCCTGGCAGACCAACTTTATGGAGTGCCCAAGCTCAGAATCCTGCCAGTGGTGGTTGGAACTACTGGGGCTACGCCAAGATCTACAGTTAGTGCACTCAAGATGTTGAGAATCACGTCTCGAGGTGACCTACTGACTATCTCGTTATTGCTCTCCGAAGCTCTATTAGGCTCTACACACAATTTGTAAATTACTATGGAGCAATTTAGCATTGCTAGTAGTTAATGCAGAAAAGGAACTTCTTGGTCCCGTGAGGAAGTCCAGGGAATTCTAAAATGCCTACAAATTACTAAACTACCACGACTTAAAGTGAGAAGTGTATGCTATTTAATGTAGCATATAGAAAATTGTATAGTCAAAATCTGGCGAACTTCTGGCGAAAAATTGACAGTTGATAGTAAAACGTCCGTCCACCCGTATCTCTGTCTGTTAACAATGCTAGCCGGTAAACCGTAAGCAGGATTTTCCTAGAACTGTTAATCCTGGATGAATCTGGCGGATGCCGAGGCTCCCTGAATATCAAATGGATATTTTGATTTCTGAGGATACTTTACATGAAACCTTAAAAACATTTCCAAAATTTGATCAAAAATGGATCCAAATTCTTTAATTATCCTTTCTCGTAAACGTAAACGTCTGATAACGTAAAGGACGCTTAAGAGAATGGCGCAGGTCCCATTTTCAAAAATCTCTGAATTTTAAAAAAATTACAAAAGTTAATTTTTTACGGTGTCTTTCTTCAACAACATTATTTATTACATATCTTTTCCCTAATAGTATTTATTCTTCAAACACAGATCTTTAAAAAAGGTCATGTACAATTTTTACGAACTATGAGTAGTTTTCGCATAATTTTGTGTGAAATATAGGCTATTTAAAAAAGTTTTTCTCTAAAAAAATACACCAGATTTTTTGATTATTTTTTTCTGGAATACCGCAAAGTATGTTAACAAATTATGTATATCCTATTTTCGGTGAATGCTGTGAGTTTAAAATTGCAAAAGTTAAAAATTTCAAAATTACAATATTGATACTAGTTTTGTTTATGAAATCAATACTTTATTTATAAATCTATCATTTTTGGCGATTAAAGTTCTTATTTTTGAGAACTTGTACTACATTCAATATTAAAAGTAGAGATTTCATTCTCAATGCACTATTTATCAAAATTAGATCTTTAAATCATTTTCACATATTTTTTCGAAATATAAGTCGTTTCGCGTAATTTTTAATTATATTTCTGGCTATGTTCATTGTTTTCAGAACCTGTTCTGCATCTCTACTATTCAAGCTGGAGATTCGTTTCTAAATTCATTCCATTTTAAAATACTAGACTTTGAAATCATTTCATATCAATTTTTCTTTATAAGTAGTTATCGCGATATTTGAATGAATTTTCTTAATTGGGAGCAGTTAAGGAGCATTCCATTTAAAGAGAAGGAGAATTACCTTTTATTCGTTTTAGAACGAGCAGTTTTGAAGAATATTACATTTTATTTAATAATGAAATTTGTTCCTGAATTTGCATTTGGTTGACAGCAACATCAGGGTTGCTCTGTTTCGAAATGCATATTCCAGCGGTCATTATTGGTTTGGTAACGACGCTCTGACATCAGAAGTCGGTAGCGACCATCGCCGCCATCGTATTATTATAAATTGCTAATTTTATTTGCTGCTAAAGCAAATAATCAGAGATCAGATGTCGTTGATGCGTTAATGTACGAGAAAACATTGAATACATGAAAACAATAAACTCTCCTCTCCTCTGTGTGTAGGACAGTGCCGGAGCTCACATTTCAGTGGAAGAGAAACAACACAACCTCTTGGGATATAGCATGCATAGTATTTATGGATCCAATCACTAAAGCAGTTGACGGGACAGTGATCAATATTCACTCATTCGAAATAGTTTTCGGGTACTTTTTAGTTAATTCATTAATACTGTTAAGTTCCACAATCAGTGACAATTGACAGTCCGTGAAAAATTATGGGACTAAGTTCAACTCTCTCATTAATAATGAATAAATGCATAATATTTACAAAATTCATTGTGGTTTGTTTCCTTTCATTTTAAGATTTCTTATATTATAAATTTACTTTGTCAAAGTCCTGTAAGACACACTCTCATGAACAAACATCTTTTATCTGAATAGGGCTACTTGACCTTGACCACGAAGAAAGGGTTCTTTTAAAAACACACCCACTTGTTGAAAGAACGAACTCCACCCCACAAAATTAAGGGAGCCGCCAATCCAAACACTTTTCGGTAGCCTACCTCGTGTTGCTGTAGTTTGCTAATCCCCCAATACCCAAACTCAATCACCAAAAGTCAATCACTCCAATCACCTATCCCCTAACCTCAAACTCACTCCAACTACCAAATTGCACGCCGCGAAATCTTCCGAATTGTACCGCCAGATGTTTCAAAAACATCCAATTCTACCGAGAGTTTATAACGAGCCGATCGGTTTTTATTTTTATATTGCATCATATCCAAAATTTTTTGGGGAAGCATACCTTTAAACCTTAAGAAGTAATGTGAAAAAACAGTTTTTTTATCTTGCTCCAGTTACTCGAAATTCCCAATAAAATCGTATCTGTAAAAATCAATTTGAACGGTAGCTATGAGATTTTCGTTGCGATTTCCAACTTTTAATCCCGGGCTTCAATTCCCACGATTCGCAGCAGATTTTTTCTTTATTTTTCCTCCTCTAGTAGATAAAGGTGCGCTGATAAATTTTGTCTCAGAACTATTTTTAATAAAACCAAAAATTACAAATGTAAATATCCCGCACTTCTCTTGGTGAAGAGAGTTTGACAAAATGACTGAAGAATTAGTAGGACACAAGTTGCAATGATATAATATTATCTGTATGTGCTAATATAGCAATACTAGTTACAAATATTCGATCATTGTATCATTTTTATCTGTGCAAAATGTTTATTGATTAATTTGAACAGTTCAACAATGAAAGTAATGGCAAGACCTAAAAAGGTACCATTTGAGAAACTGTTGATGAAAACCAGACAATTATTATGTATACAGATTATTAAAAATCATTTAATTTCAATCAGGATTTAAATATCGGTACCTTGTGCATACGTTTTTTTGCCCGAATCAAAAAACAGCCCCTTGTGTTACATATTTCATCGCGACTGATATAATTAGTATACGTTGAAGATTGAAACCTGTGAAATAAATTCTACATTCATTTATTGATATAAATGCATTAAAAATATATAAATTTACACATTAAAATTATGTTTATAAATATAATTCGTTTCATATTTTAACTGAGAAAAGTAGCCTCCCCTCAAAAATACCGCCCTGGGAAATTCTTCATTCAGTCCTTACATAAATTCGCGGCTGTCAATGAGCCTTGAGCCTTCGGGATTTATCCTTCGGATACAGTCCCGAACGAAGTGATGAGGTTAGCCCGTGATGTAATTCACAGCCACATACGTTGAGATACATGAACATTTTTTCCATCTCCTTGAACAAAGATGGAAGGGGAAATTTGATTTGAACCTTCGCTCGTCTGGTCGCTGTCGCGACCCTTGATATTTCTTCTCTTCTGCTTCGTAAACAGAATCCTCAAGTGTAAAAGCTGAAGCGAATCCATCCGAGAGGGGAAAAAATCCTGTTAACCCTCTCCCTAGATATCAAAACTTTTTCTCGGGGCTAATAATGTTATTGTCACAAAATCAATAAACAAAAACATTGCAATATATCATTAAAATTAGTACATTCATTAATGTGCAGAGGATGGACAGAATGTTGGAATTACCGTCCTACAAAGCCTACTGTTTCTCCCACGTTGGTAGTTCTGAACCAACTTTCACTGTGTTATTATTTTTATATTACGTTACTTTAATGTACTGTACGCTATATTTATCTGCATATTCCGAACTCTGGGGTACACCAGTTCTTAAGTGAGGCGTGCAAAAAGGGTGATTTGAAAGTTTCAAAAAAAAATTATTGGTGCGCGTCTAGCTGAAACGTTTGTAAAAAAGGCCGCTACAGTTTTTAGTGTATCGACGGGTCCAGCAGTGGCGTAACGTTCGGGCCTGCAAGACTCGCAATGCGAGCGGGCCAGGGTCAAAGAGGGTCTATTTTTAGGCTGAAAGTTTTGCGATTGAAAGAATGGCGAGAGTAAGATTTTGCGATTGTTTATGTAGTAATCATAGGGCGATGAAACTGAATTTGTTAAAGAATATTTTTATTATTTAAGGTACTAAAGCTACTTGTGTTTTCTATACACTTTTATAAATGGAGCCGTATGAAAGGTTTGCGGGCGAGCCCGCACTCTCTTCGTTACGCTACTGGATCAGTGTTCATGATTATGACGGCCAACACAGTAAGACACTTGATAAAGACGAATAGAAGACGGAAATCACTCGCAGGGGTCGCCGAACATTAAAAAGGTTTGTCCTAAAGAACCGTCAATCAAGCACTGCGCTAGTAGCTGCAGAGATCAATGAACATATTCAAAGTTCTATTTCAAAAACAATAGTTCAACAAGAGCATAAAACCAACCTTTTTTCTAAATATATGTTGTCTAAACCTTTTATTACTGACTAAAAACGACGTTCTGCAGCGAAAATAAAGATGAATGGACAATGAAATGGATAGCAGATGGTTGGAACAAATTGATGAGCATTCTTATACATTGTTTCTCAAAACAGAGGCTATGCTTACGTTTGGGAATCCCTTAGATAAGCATTTGCCCCAAGTTGTTTAATTCACACAGTAAAACACGAAGGAGGATCGGAGATTATTTGGGAAGCAATATTATGAGATTCTGAAGGTCCCATCATTACTCTCAATGGACACCTTACTGACAGTGACTACGTTAATATTTTAGAGAATCAGGTGCATCCTATTATAGAAATTTTGTTCCCTTTCAAGAATGCATTGTTTTAATATGACAATGCCCCAATTCATACAGCTCGAATTGTTCAGTCATGGTTTGACACGAGACGTGACAAGAACATAACAATGAACTTCCACACCTCCATGCCCATCACAAACCCTCGATCTCAGTATTATTGAGCTGTTGTTGTCCATTTGGGAGACAATGATAAGGAGCAGAATTTCCTCCTCCTTTGTCGCAGAAACTGCACGATATTTTTGAGGAAGAATGACACAAAATGCAACTTGAGGTGATTCAAAGTTTATATGAATATCAAAACGAATTAATACTATATCAAGGGAAAAGATTGTCCATCACCCTATTCATGAAGAAGTAACAACAACAATGTTTCCATTATTTTGCCCACCCTTTGTAGCTCTGAATAACTAACTACCAACATGGATTTTGGGATTCATAATGCCCGGTCTTGTGGTTGACAAATTAATCGTAAAAGGGGGATTCAATATAAGTCAATAAATTTAAACACTTTTTTATTTGAAATAAAATAAAAATTATTTTTAAGAAAACATCAGGCCGAGTAGATACAATAACTGTTTCTCCCTCCCAAGAAAAACTCTGAGTACCCCTATGGTAAATATGGTTTCACCTAATAGCATATTTCTAATTTTGTATTTTCTGAGTCCCATATTTCCTAGCCAAAATGTCCAACATTTAATAATTCTGAATTAAAAATGAAATAGTAAGAATTACAAAAAACTGCATTTTATTTGACGTGCACGTGTATACACTGAAGGAAATAATTTTACAAAAAAAAGGTGTAACCTAATCTTTTAAATATTGAATTTGATTTTCTGTGCAGGACCAGTTTACGACACGAACCACGTGACCACAACATGGAAACTTCATTTGAAAAGGCAGGGCAGATCCTGCTCGCCATGTTGTAGGGAGAATGAGAAGTGATTTAGATTAGATTTTATTTAGCCAAAAAAACAGTAAAACCTGTATGTGACGTATGGGGGCGAAGATTATCTGCGCACGTTTTATGGGGTTCCAATATATAGTTGTAGTATAAATAGTTGAAAGATGAGTAGTTGTTTAAAATAAAAAAAGTAAAAATAAATTTTAAAAACGCGCGTGATTAGCAATATTTGAGAAAATAGATATTTTCGTTTCCAAATAATAGAAAACTTATTTGCATCGATAAAGGAAATGCAAGTATGATTTTTCGGCATTGCTAACAAAATAGTAACTCGTCCTTAATTCTACTCCTACCATTACAAGCAAAAGGAGAGTTCAACAATACGTGCGCATAGTGAAGCTACATTAACGTCCAGAAGCAAAATAAGGGGCCATCTCAGCATTTGCTCAATCGAACAGAAAAACTGAAGTATATTATTTGTTACAAACATATTAAGTTTAAAAAATACACAATACAAATGTAAACTAATTCAATATATATCACCGTGTTGTTAAAATAAACATTATTTATCTTTTTGATCATCAGTATAGTCTCTAATTGTATAGAAATATTTTCAAAATGACATAAAGTGACAATTTTCAACAAAAAATAACACGATGAAGGTGTAATTGAAAACTGAAAGCAATATTTGTTTAAATATACTTCATATATCTGTTTCAATGACTTGCAAGAGTGTGATATTATTGGTATATGTCAGCTTTTAAAATTCCCGCTAATATTGTGATGCAAACTGGTGCCCGTAGCTCATTGGCCGAAGTCGGATACGATGTGCAGTTACTCATCTATGTGTATATCATTCCATTGTTGTTAAGCTACTAGTAATGCTAGCTCGACACCCAAAAATCTACGTTGCCAAATATCGATGTTCCAAATTAAAACATCGAGGTCGATACTACATCGACCAAAATCTATTGATGTTTTAAAATATCAATGTTTTAAAGCAGGTCTTCTAACCTCTAACATTAAATTCGTTCCCAACAAAATTTAATTTCACAATGGATATGCATATTAATTTATAATTAAAATTTAACTGAAAACGAAGTTAAAAACGCTTTGCCAATTGCGAAAGGCGAGGAAAGGATATAGGAAATACCAGGGTATGAAGATCATCTCACGCAACGGCAGTCTGCACGATGAAGGTAGTATAAAGCGCATCTGTGTGGTTCGAACATTTCAAAAGACAGTGATACTATCAGTTATTATTTCATATTTTCACTTTCACAAAAGTGATAATTATATTTTGTGATTATGGGAATTTTTCATCCAGGAACTAAACATTGACTGTGAGATATGGCTCAAGGCATTTATCGATGTCACTGCAGTCCTACTGACCGGGAGGTCCTAGATTAGCGTCCTCACTGATAGCAGGATTTTCGACCCTAGCTTGTCAGCTAGGTCGAATTCAGTCTCTATCTGGAGGAGAATTCTAGCGGCCGACAACTCTGATCGGTAGTTTTTCATGATTTCTCCGATCAATTGAGAGCGCCCGAGCAGTACCCTAACAAAAGGACCACGGTCCACGCGCGATCATTCCTACTTCTTCCTTGTCGTACCCTCACCCCTTGCAAGCACTCCACTACCACACATGCCGGAAAGTCGGTCGGGACTTTAGAGTTTCTGCTCGCGGTGGGCGATACCTAGCTCGGGAAAACCCCGCTAGCTGACGTTAGGTCGGCACCGAATCACGTCACACCAAGACCACCGCCACCTCCTAAGCAAAAGCATGCACTACACTCACGAGACTAATGACCTTAGTAGTTGACAAATCACTAACAATCAACAAAACGTCGAAGATCAAAAAACATCATTTTCTGCAAATGGAAGTAAAAAAATTATATTTTATTGCAACATCATTGTTTTGAACGTCATCGGCACATCGGAATGTCCAGAAGAACTTTCCTTCGGACTTTTTTCAAGTGTCGGAACGTGCGGACCTAGTGCGCGCGCCCTTTTGAGAAACTAACTTCCGCTTCCCTTTCGGGAAATCAATTTTTTTATCAATCCCATGCCGTACCGAATCAGTGCGCGAAAGGTCTTCTCCGGGCAACACAAAGTCTCTAAGGATGAGACTCAACTTCGGTGGTGAGGGAATGGATGAAAAGCATCGCCATCCAATTGGACACACTTAGCTCCTTGGAGTTCACACGGACAATTGGAGAACCTTTAAAGGCGTTTTCGGCCAATTACCACCAAGCTCATATGTCAAGTCAACACCGTCTATACGTATTTAAACACCCTAAAGAGTAGATATCGTTGGTTGTACGTGTACGCGCGTCGTTGTTTGCCGAGAGAAGTACCTTCATTCACCGCGTGATATCGCTGAACTTCAAGAGTGCCGAAGCCGACGTTTTTCGTATATACTCCCACCATGCATCTGACGCAGGAGTTCGTCTCCTTCTTACAGACTTCTTGCTTCAAACCAAGTTCTCTTTAAAGGGCCCGTGTACTTATTGCTTCAGACCACTGCCAAGTATTTCTACACGCGCCGTATTGTACTACGTCACTCGGGCGATTGAGAGTACATGATATTAGTATGAAACTGTTTCAATTTCAGTAATCTCAGAATGTGGGTATCACATCAAAAAAATGTAATTTAAAATATTCTGGACTGCTCATTTCTCTGTTTACGACAACGTTCATTTTTCGTGACTGGTAAACACAAATAAAGTATTTTGTGTCACTTTTGGCTAATACATTTCAATGAATTCAAAACTGCATTTCCAGCATAATCCAGGACGAATTTTAGTTATCGTCCCTACCGTTCAAAGCGCCACGAGTTGCATTAGGGTTGGTACTGTTTCGGGAGAGGAAGTGTTGCCAAGCAGTGACGCATTGGGTAGCATTCAGCCGGCGTATTAACCTATTAAATATCACATCATATTCGCGGTATCCGGGACGAGCCGCGTCACTGTCATGGTGGCTAACGTTTCGGACAGCATATTTTGGCCTTCTTCAGAGCATACTGCTGACCCACGGCTATCAGTACTCAGCAGTACGCTCCGAAGAAGGCCACAATACGCTGGCCGAAACGTTAGCCACCATGACGGTGACGCGGCTCTTCCCGGATAGTCTAGATACACAAACTCCGATCGCGGAAACCTACACTATCATCATATTCGCAGGTTCAAGTGTCATAGCGTCACTCTTCTTTTTTTGTACTTTTTTATATACAAAGCATCGTAAATTATGCGTTGCACAGACTCACAGACTTTTTATGTAAACGCGAGGGCCGAACTTTAATCACGATATCAACCAAGAGTAATGGTATCCAGTTGAGGCTGCAAACTGGCGTAATAAACCACTGGAACTAGAACTGAAACCGGGCTGCACCCTGGCCGCCTTCTCTTCCTCTTTTCTTATCTGCCCATGGTTTATTTTCTTCTTTAAGATAGTTTTTCCAGGCTCAGGTTATTAGTCCCGTAAGTGTAGTGCATGCTAGGTCACGTGGGAAGGCGGCGTTCTACCCCTTCTGAATGTGTAGATCTGGCGTCGACGTACACTTCATGAGGGATTTTCCTCATTCAGGTATCTCCACCAGCAAGGCACCGTCTCAACCAGAACAAGGTCTAAGCTCTGGGATCGCAACATGTGTGATAGTGTAGTGTATGTAAGTGTGTCGAATTAAAAACCCACGCGCTCTCTAAGGGTTGCGGAAACGATACGAAAGAGAAAGTCCGTGGCCCGATTGTTAGTGTATGCGGCATTCACCTGGTGTTGATCGGAGAAACCACGGAAAACTACCGATCAGAGCAGTCGGCTGAAAGAATTCTCCTCCAGACAGCGGCTGAATTCGAACAAGCTATCTGGCTAGTACCGAAAGTCTTGCCACCGTCGGGACTCGAATACCAGGAACTTCCGGTATAAGTACTGCGGTGACCCCCCACTGACGCCCTGAGCCACCTAAGCATGTACCACATTTCATAGACCACACAAACTTCGACTGCTTCTGTAAAATCCTCGACAGTGTGAAGGTAAGGAAGAAATAGTTCACCACCATCATCATTTCGTAGGAAAGGCGACTCACAAGAAAGTAACAAGTTACTCCTGACGAAAAAGTAAAAAATTACACAGATGCTCGCGTGGAGTTTGCGGAGCCCCCGAGCTATTATGGAAAACTTTAACTATAGTTTTACATTATCTATGTGAAACAAATTAAAATATATTTCTTACCATTCATTAAAGAATGCATAAGCAAGTTTGCATGTACCCCTCCGAGAAGTAACTACACACAAAACCATAAAACTCTGGTTAACAGAAAACCCGCTCGACTATTGAAATGTTAATGAAAATAGTATATTACGTATACGAGTTGAAATGTAGAAAATCGTTTTCTCACTAAGAAATTACCTCCGGCTTCAGAGTCGAGGAATGGTGGGGAAGTAAAATAAGTGATACAAAATAGTATTTATTCGGAAAGTTACATAATTAATAAAATTAACAAATATCGTCCCAATGTTTCTTTGTCCTCAATAGGGGGTGGCTGGATTACTCACCTCAACCTCCAGAGCTCGGGTTCGATCCCGGTGCGTTATCATTATCCCTGATACGTGGAATTTCGAAGGACATCAACACTGATGATGTATTTACAGCATGTAAAATCATCTTGGCTGAATTCCCGGCAAAATTATATCTTACAACAATTATCGTCCTAAGTAAATCCCATACTCCCGGAGCCGGGAACGCCTCAAGTCGTCAATGACTATTTCTGACACCAGAGTTGTGACGTTCTGCAACGGTAAATATGGGAAGAAAAATTTACTGACAACGCTGGAAGCTTTAGGCTGCCAAATATATAATTTCTCTCAACACAACAAACACTTCACAATCTCAACTCATAACGGGGGGACGCAATGGATAAATCTGCAAGAGCCCGGTCATTACAAACAAAGAATGTTTAATTATTTCATGAATGATCATCAGAAAAATACGAAGTAAAATAATTCATAAGAACACGAGTAAAATATTACGATCAATGACGTCAGATGTTTTTTAGATATCTAAACATATTCCACAGTCCGGTTCGAGCCGCCGAGGCGAACACTTCGTGCTGAGGGAGCTCTTATGTTCAGCCTTGCCTGCCGCTCAGAGGGTAGTTCGTGCTTATCGCAGAGTGCAAAGATAAGACCCGGGACAGCCGGTGCCGGGTCGAAGATGCAGAAGTGTACCTAAAAACTTTTGTTCAGATTTGTAGTGAAAGTGAAATTAGAATTACTAGTGAAGTGAACCACATGTTAATCGGCGATGTTCCCCTAGGGGACATATCTCTAGGTCAGTGCAAATATTAAACAATGAAAATGCAGAAGAAATATATATAGACCCAAACAGTGGTCCCGCAACTAGAGGACGAATTCGCAAAAATTCACTAACAATACTAGCAACTACTACAATTACATGAAGTATCGCAAAATCAGCTTCAGGAGCAAATACAGCAAAACTAAATGCTACTTTACCAAATCCAGCAACGCGAGCTTCAAGACCAAGGTAAGAGATTAAGCGTGCCAGCTTTTCCCATCCCTCCGCAAAACAGTAAAGATACTTTGCTCCCGGACAACGAAATCAAAAAACGAAAGCTATCGGATAACAAAAACACAAAGTCAAGTGAGACCAATAGCAACTCAATGGATTATAATATACCTACTCACTCAAGGTTCACTCCGCTCGGTGAAGAAGAAGAAGAAGAAGAAGAAGAAGAAGAAGAAGAAGAAGAAGAAGAAGAAGATGATGATGATAATGATGAAGTAAAGTCAATTGGTACAAAAGAGAACAATATTAAAATTCCTTCAATATTCGTTCATATGGCTAGCAACGAGTATTTAACCCTACTACAGCACTTAAATTCAGCTACAATAAATTACTTTCTAACTGAACAAAATGGCGAGTACACTAAAGTGAATTTCAGTGAAATCAATGACTTTAGAAAATTTAGAAAATACTGTGAAGAATACAACATCGAATTTCACACTATCGAGATCCAAGTAGTAAAGTGTTATCTGTTGTAATAAAAGACATCCCGACATATTACACCGAACAAGATATTATACAAGAACTAAAAACACTGGAATATTCTGTAACTAAAGTGTGCAGACTTTAAAATAAAGCCAGAAAACCTATGAAAATAGTAGAAGTAGATCTTGTTGACAATCAAAAAAAAATATAATTAACGAGGTCAAACCTATGTATACTGTAATACGAGCGCAACTAAGAAACAAACCTAAACCAGCCTATTCCATGTAAGCGCTGTCAGCGATTTGGTCATACTCAGGCAAATTGCCGCAATATTCCTAGGTGCGTGAAGTGTCTCGAAATCCATCACTATTCTCAATGTAATAAACATGAAAATACCTCCCCTAAATGTGTTAATTGCAAAGGCTATCATACCGCCAACTACACAGGGTGCCCAGAATTTAAGGAACTTTCTAAACCCTATCAAGGACAATCCCGAGGATCTTTAACAGGCATTCAAAATGATCGATACATTACTGTTTCCACACCTAGACCAACACCATCTTCCCCTTCTCCTCCAGTAACATCTTCATTCAACCTCCTCTCCCACCTCCTCCCCTTCACTCAACTGACTTTCCAGCGTTGCGCCCCCATTATAATTCTGCATAGAACAATATTCAACCTAATAACATTCCTGATGTAAATAATTTAATTTCAAATATAGTATCCCAAATAATCTCTCAATTAATACCGCAAATCCAAAATATGATTCTAAACGTTCTTTCTAATTACTATAATGAATCCAAATAAACTAAATGCCCTTAGCCTACTTAACTTCAATGAAAATGGAATAAAGAGACAAGAAAATTCCTTCTGGGATTTCTTAAACAAGAATAAAATAATAATAGCATGTTTAACAGAAACTCACCTTATACCAGACGAACGTTTTTCAATACCCAATTTCAAAATTTATCGTAATGATTGAATTTCAACAAATTCTTCAGGCGGAAAAGCAATCATAGATCGAAAAGATATTAAGCTTTGTCAAGCTCCAGTTCCGCACTCAGTAAACTTAGAAGCAATAGCAATTAACATTAGTTACAATAAATCGAAAGTAGTTATTATTGCAGCATATAAACCATCTTACAAAAATTTTCAAACAGGATACGCCGAAATCTTTTCTCAATATCCCCTATTTATATTGATGGGTGACTTCAATAGCAAAAACGGAGTCTGGGGCTGCAATGTTACTACAAATCAAGGTGCCAAACTTCTTAATGTAATTAACGCAAGCTGCCATAACATTAGTATTCATGTCTCTATAGAGCCCATCCTCTACCCAACAGATCCAAACAAGAGAGCGGACATTCCAGATATAATCATTAAAAAAGGTATAACCTCACTGATCTATCAGAAAGTAGTACCAGATTTAGATTCTGATCATTCTCCTATTCTCATATTGTTGGGTACTCCGACACAGTCTTTAGAGAAAATACTGAAAGAAATCAATGGTAAAATTAATTGGAATCATTTTCGTGACTTAATAACTAGCAGTTACCCATGTAACATAATCTCATCTGAAGACATAGATAATGAATTAAACAAACACACTAACTGCATACAACAGTCATTAAAATACGAGCATATACCTTTCTATCAGATAAACAAAGTCAAAAATGCCACTGCCTAAAGAACTTCTTGACCTAATTAAAAAGAAAATAAAAAATACGACGTATTTGGCAATCCAATAGAAATACAAAAAATAAACGTGAACTAAATCACATCTCAAAAATTGTCAAACAAAAAGTAGACGAATTCAGATTTTCAAACTTTCATGAATTTCTAAGCCAACTTCACCCAAATACCAGACCACTGTGGAAAACAAAAGTATGATAAAAGAAAGAACACAGCTGCCGCCTTTAAAGAATAACGGTAACATAGTATAATCAGACGCTCAAAAGACGAACGCCCTAGCAGAATATCTAGAAAGTGTCTTCATCCCAAATCCCACAGAATATCCCACTTTCAATTCAGAAGTAGAAGAATGCATGAAACTACCTATGTACACTGTCCCAACAAAGATAAGATTAATTTCTCCCTCAGTAGTGGCGAATATCATTAAGCTTTCAAAGACTAGAAAAACACCCGGGTACGACGTCACTAACAAAGCACTAAAAGAACTTCCTCGACAAGCAATAGCAATAATAACACCGATATTTAATGCATCGTTAAGAATAGGATACTATCCAATATCATGGAAACGGCCTGTTATACTTCTATTCTGCAAACCAGGCAAAAACCCAAAAACTCCAGACTACAAACCCAAAAACATCCAAATTACAGACCTATTAGCCTTTCCCCTTCTATAGCATAAAGTTTTGAAAAACTTGTTTTCAATAGATTGCGTACTTGACAAATTAATACAATTCCCTACACCCAATTCGGTTTTAGACCGAAACATGCAACTACCCATCAACTGCTGCGACGTGTCGAGCACATAGTAAACGTTTTTAACAATAAAAAGCACACAGTAGCTCTCTTTTTAGACGTCACACAGGCATTCGACCGAATTTGGCACCAAGGATTATTGTACAAACTACAAGAAATTGGAACACCTATTTATCTGCAGAAACTAATTCGAAGCTTTCTCTCAGACAGATATTTTCAAGTGATGATAAATGATGCTATGTCACCACTTTACCCAATTCTCGCAGGTGCCCCACAAGGGACGCTTCTTTCACCAACACTTTTCTCAAAATTTACAGCAGACTATCCAACTCCACACGAAGGAAATATAACTCTTTATGCTGACGACACCGCTATTTTCACTTCACATACAAATATAAGTTTAGCCTACGATTACATACAATCCTAGATTTCCAGTTATACGAACTGGACCAAAAAATGGAGAATTAAAATTAACCCCCTAAAATCACAATAAAAAATATTCACTCTCAGACGTCTTCTCTTCCCTACACTTCTGCCAATAAGTAACACTGATGTCCCCTGACTTTCTCATTCTTCGCCAGCCAAATACCTAGGTGTCTTAGTAGACAAACAACTAACGTGGAAACCGCACTTTCAACCGCCCTTAAGACACGTGCCAAAGTTCTAAAGCTATACCCGTTTATCAAGAGAAATTCCACCCTCAGTATAGAAAGTGGGCTACTCATCTATAAAATGATAATAAGACCCACAATGACATACGCATTTCCAATAAGGCGCAACATAGCACCAACCAATCCATCCGTTTTACAGACAATCCAAAATAAATATCTAAGACAAACAAAAGCTCCTCGGTTCATTTCAAATTCACAAATCCACGGAGAGCTTCAAATACCTCTCCGCTCAGAATTCATCTCACAAACCTCTGAAAAGTATTATTCTCTCCCCCCAGCATGCCCCAACACTCCAATATTCAATCTCGACCAAAACACACATTATACATCACGCATTAGATCCAGATTCCCCAAAGATCTCTTTGGCCCATCCTAATTCATAAAATTAATTGCCCCATTTTCCCACAAGCACTCTCCCTCCTCCTCTAAACCACAAATGCAAACTTCTCTTAGTGAAGATATCTAAATATGAAATTTTAAAAAATAGTGAAGGGTTATTCCGAGACCCGCATTTGCCTGAGGATGGCCAAGTAAAGTCGTTGTATGTAACATTGTACCCGTCAAAACCCCCGAAAGACAAAAGTCGAATAGGAAGAAAACAAATAAAAAATCTGATTTTGATCCATTGACGAAGCAACATCATTAAGAAAAGAAAATTATGGCGTTTCCGTAGATTTTTATTTTCTAAATCCATGTTGGCAATCCGACTACACTTCGTATTTACTGAGAAAGGTAGATAAGTAACGTACGATTTATGATAAGTTTCGTACGTAGATAAGTTTTTCTTATAGTTTTGTGAAAACCAATACATTTGAATTTTATTTTTGTTGCCTTTCTTTGAAGAGCATTTTAATCTTGACAGTTTTGAAAATATCTTGAAATTTTCTGGTACTTAAGGATGCATTAAACAGAATGAGTCACGTAACTTTAGCACCTCCCATAACTTTTGAACGGTTGAAGATATTGCAATGTAGTTTTCACGTAAGTTCATGAAGAAATGTGGCTAATTGATAAATGTATTCCGCTGCTAGCGCGCGATCAGGGAAGGGAAGGGTTCTTAGTATTTGAAGATACGAAACATATTCCAGGTATTCACAATTTGAGTAATTTTATTTTTTTGCGACTAGTATTTACCGGATGTTTTAAATGTAACAGTCCACCGCCTAAGGTCAGGTAGCGCTCGCCCTGCTAACACGCGCTGAGGACGTCACAATATCAGTTAAAAACTAGACACGAAAAATCAAAAGTACTCCAAAAATTGCTTATCTAACATTTGACAATATGTGTATCATTGGATTCGTTTATTTACGCTCGTCATGATAGACTAAAAAAATATGTATAGATCCATTTGAAAAAATATTACCTCAATATCTCATGAAATACAAGTGAAAAAATGGAAACGAGCATACATACGAACAACATACATCAATTATTTCCATTTTCACATGCATTTTCGTGAAAACTGCATTGCAATAACTTCAACTGTTCAAAAATTACAGGAGGTGCTAAAGTTACATGACTTATCTGTATATGTGAGTTAACTGTTGTCAGGAGCACAAGTCTGTAACAAACAATCCGGAAATTAATTTAAACTCGAGAAATATTTATTTTTAAGTTAACGTTATATTTTGAGAATTTCATATAAAGAATTTTTGGAAACAATATCGTATCGAATTTTGTTTCGAAAACGTCATTTGTTAATTTTTATGTATTTAGATATTTTCTTAGATCAACTGCAATTCTCGAAAAATATTGATTGAAGAGACAGGTTACTGTTCGGACTGCAGCGGATCGTCTGCTCCTGTATCATTATCTTTTAAAACAATATTTTCTATAAGGTTTCAAGTTGATGTGATCATATTTTTTTACTATATTCTACATTGCTTTTGTTTTGTTATTTGGATTTAAAATATCCTCGTTTTGTTTCATGATTTTAGTCTGCTTTATGACTTTTCTCACAACTTTTGTATTTTTGAAAGTAGAAGTTGAAGATACATATGATATTTAATAATGAAATTAAGAATTCGTTTTTAATTTTAGCAAGACTCCGATTTGGCCATTTTAATTTGAGTCACAGTTATTTATTTTAAAATATAAATCCATATTCGAGTCCAAATTGGGGTGAAATTATTTCTACGTCCCATTTACTAGTTGAATGTCCATTCACAAATGATATGGGGAAAACCTTAAACCCTAAAAAGGGCGTACACAGGTATATCCCCTTTTGACATACATAGACCTCTTCAATTTAGTAAATTTTCATCGTACCATAATTTCATTCCCATAATATTAGCCATCGCATCTGGCAACCATGCACGCCCAGCGTTCTTCTATGGCGCGTCCGAGTTACTATCTCATACTTATGTGATGCCAAATGTGGCGCTTTTCTGTTGTACCAAGTGAACTGCGACTCGTCGCAGTCAGATGTTAAGAGGACTGCCAAAGAGCATCTCTTCGTACGCACTTGCTATTACGCGACCCTGCGTCACTACTCAGCAGTCCGGATTATGAAGGAATTAGGTAGGGTTTAGGACACTTATAAAGGTTGGACTAGCCCCTGTGAAGTATGCAAACTCGTTTTGTCGTTTTCATAGGAGGTTCTACGGGGATTCTACGGAAATCAAACCCGGAACCTCAGTGATGAAAGAGGCGACTTCCTCACTGAGCCACGAGAGCATTTTAATTTTACATTCTTTTAATCATAATTTAATGGGCATCCAATGGAATCGTCAGTGACAAATCATGTCGTTGGTCCACATTTTGGGTAATATTTTTCGTTTACTTCCTCTAACATGTTGTGTAGTTTGGTGGGTCTTTGATACCGAAAAATGTATTGACAGCAAAACTGTGGACAACGCTATCAAGTAAACCGTAGGCAGGATTTTCACCAAAATTGATATTCCGTAATCAATCTGACAATTGTCCAGCCTATTGAATTTGAAACGGATATTTTGATTTTGTTTTTTTATATGAAGCCTAAACAACATTTTCTAAATTTTCTCAAAAATGTCTCCAAATTTTTACTTTAATTTTTTTCCCTCTGATTCATAGTGTGAAATTTTGAGGATCTATGGAACACAAATTCTAATTGCAAAAATAAACAATGAAACTCTGATAAGTCATGTTGAATATTACTGAAATAACACAAAATGCGTACAATCAACAACGTATAAATTATTGAAACACTTAAATATTTTTTATCACTTAAAATACAAAATTAAACGGCAATTCTTCAATTAAATAGCAAAAAATATTTATATTCATCAGCATTGTTAGATAACTTCAGTTTGCTCCCTTTGATGTGTCCTAAAGACCGAGACGCGGTGGGTTGAGCGAATACCGAATGTTTGGCGCTCTGCGAATAGCGAGCAACCCGTCCACACAACTTGGGATTCGGCGTCCGGTTGCTCTGGATTCGCCGAATGCCTCATATGAGGAGCCGCCTTTACAGAAGCATTTAAACAAATAAAAATATGTGTTTAAATTTATGTGTTTCCGTTTTATTCTATACCAATGATACTCTCAAATTAGAAAATACAGAAAATAAATGATAATTTCTCTTTACTGCAAAAGTTCGTAGTAAGCGAGAAAATGCAATGTAACTACTATGTTTAAAATGTTACTTGTGACATTTTTAAATGTGTTACTTTGAAATATTTGTTTTAAAAATGTTAATTTGTAACATTTTTAATTAATGAAAATATTGAAGAACAATTTTATTTGAAGTTTCACGTGGCTGAGAATGTGGTTCATATCTGTTGAATATAGATTGTTATGTAAGAAACTGAAAAGAACTTTAAGACAAGTGTACCTGTTGATATGGAACATAAGATTTAAGTAAACACAGATGACTGCGTTAGACTGGTCTGAAAAGCATGGCCACTTATGCATTCAAGATAAAAAACATAGAAGAAAAAATAATATGAAATGATTGATGGAAAAATGAACTGTGAATAACGTGCAAAAAGGAAACAAAGGAAGGACAGCAATGGTGAGGGCTATTAGAAAGTAAATACCTACTTTATGTCTGCGTGAGGTGATTATAGAATGTCTAAATTTAACTTATCATTAATAATCTTCCGAAATTCGTTTTCGGTATACAAATCGTTCTGTATTAATGAATTTCTTCTGGATAAGATATTTTGCGATCACATTGAAATGCACATCAAAATTTGAAAAATATAACATTAGAGTAGCAACATATTTTTCGTACATTTCTACCATACGACATTGTTTAAACATGAATGCATCAACGTATAACCACGAAATGTTTTTCGTATTCATTAGTGATGCGAAATATATATCGTTCAAGCCTTGACGATTCAATATAATCCTCAATTTGTACTATCTTGCCCCTATATTGTATAAAGAAGAATTATAATAATCGAGCGCAGGAAAAGGCGGATTTTCGGCAGAAAAACTCTTATTGCCGACCACTGCTAACGAAAAGTAGATAAATCTTGTTTTAGATAGAAAATGACATTCTTCAAAATTAATATTCCTCGGACGATTTAAAATGAACTCATGCCCTCTGAGTTTGAAATGGATATTTTTATTTTTTGGGTACTTTCCATTAAGTCTCTTCATTTACATTTCCTAAAAAAATGACTCCAATGTTTACTTTCTCGCTACTACTACTTCACTAGAGAGGAAGTTATGTAATGCTGCGCGAAAAAATGGCGAATTTTCAGCAGAAGATCTTATTACCGGGCCCTGGCAACGAAAACGTGGATAAATCCACATGCAAAATTTAGAAAAAAACATCCTCTATTACGTGGTGTAGCCACAATCCATGTTTTGTGGGTCCTTGATACCGAAAAATCGATTGACGGCAAAACGTCTGTCCGTTCGTCCGTCATCCGTCCGTCCGTCTGCCTGTCTGTTGGTCTGTGAACAACGCTAGCGGCAAAACCGTTTGGCCGATTTTCGCCTAAATTTGATTGATATTCCCCACACGATCGGTCTGTTGTCACGGCCCCTGGAATTGAAACCGATATTTTAATTCTGGATAGTACTTTGCATGAAGCCCAGGGGACATTTTCAAATTTCAAAAATCGCTTTTGAAGGAATTTTGTTGTTGGAGAGTGTAAAGAACGTTTAATAAAATAGTGTAGTCTCATGTTGGTTGAAAATCCTACTTTATGATTTATTGAAAAAAATCAAAATTTTTAGACGTCTTCCTACAATTACAATTATGAAGATTCAATTTTTAAATTAAAAGCATTCATCAAAAACAGATCTTCAAAAAGGCTATGGTGATTTTTTGAAAATATGAGTGTTTTTGTGTAATTTGGCGACAAACATTAATCACTCGCTTCCAATTTACTGCGCTTCGTAAACGTAAAATGAATGGTGTTGAATGAATGAATGTATAAACTATTACTTTTATATATTTGGAGAATATTAGAATACCATGGTGTTTAATAATTACAATTATATATTTTTCGATCTAATTGCATTTGCTTGACCACGCTATCAGTATGGTTTTATTTATTAACTTTTAAATATTTTACTTTCTCGCAAGCTGCTAACGAAGGATGTTGTAACGTTAAAAAACTTATCCGATACGTTCGCGAATACCCTGCATATCGTATACAATGAATTCAATGTCAGAAATATATTTTCATTTAAAGTTTCAAACAAAAAATCAATTGCTTGAAATTTTTGCACCAAATGTTCTACGATTTCAAATTAATTGTACAAAAAATTATGACTGAGATGTGTTAATTTGGAGAGAAATTGTGGTATAAATAGTATTACATGAACATTAGAAAAGGTGAGAACGTACGTGCTGTTTTAGCACCACAATTTTTTTATTAAACCCTGTCCTCGGATTACGAAAAGGACGCTTAAGAAATTAGTGCAGGTCTCATTCTCGTTGACACCCCTGATATTTCGAAAAAAGCAAAAGTCAATTTTTCGGCGACTTCCTACAACTGCAATTTTGAAGACAGAATTATTTACTGACTTTTTCACTGATCTGATTTTAAAGACAGATCTTGAAATAAGGTCATGTACGATTTTCCGAAAATATGAGTAGTTTTTCACGTAATTTGGCGTGAAATACTAGCAAATTTTATTTTTTTAAACAATTATTTCCTCAAAACGGTTCCAATTTTTTCTTTAAATCTTCTCCTCGTATTTACGTATTAAGAAGGTACGTATAACGAAGGTAAGAAAATTGGAGCTAGTCGCATTTTCGATGCACACGACTATTTTCGAAAATTGCAAAAATTTAACAATTCAAATCTATAAAATTCAAGATAGAGAGTTTTGCATAAAAAAATCTGATGTAAAAAAGTAGTCTTTTGAAAACGACCATTACATTTATTTAAAAGTTAGTTGTTTTCGCGTAATTCCTGCTTGAATTTAATGCAATTTATAAAAAACATTTTATCAAAAAACGCTTCATTTTTTTTCATGGATAGAACAATAAGCTCTTAAAAGAATGGACCAGGCTTCATTTTCATTAAATACGCTGAATTTTCGAAAATTGTACATTTAGAAATAATGCGAGAAAGTATTTGCATTAGTTAGAACTTCCTTTAGTTGGACCCAATTAGTTAGAAATCTCTCTCATTTTAAATGCCAAACATGTTATCTAGGCAATAATGAAAAAATCTCAATCTTCATCGTTTTCATTCAGCTGCAGTTTTGCCAAGCATTGCTTTGCAAAATAAGTAAGGGAATTAAATAAACGTTCATATTAAGCTGTAGGACGCCGATCGCAAGATGTGTTGTATGTATGATGTATCTTTAGTTTTCTCGATTTCAAACGCTGCTGTTCTGTGATTACTTTCATCATTAGTAAAACTGCTCATGTCATGGCTTTTTACCTAAGAATCTTATCTTTACAATGCATTTTTTACGTAAGGAAAGGCATAATTTTACTGTGTGGACTCGCAGTAGCAAATTGCTGATGCCTCCGAGTAGTTTTGAAGGCGCGCGTAGGAGAAGAATTTCACAAGTGAGAATTTATTATTATTATTATTATTATTATTATTATTATTATTATTATTATTATTATTATTATTATTATAAATACTCATGATCCCTCTGACATAAATTCCCATTTGAGAGACCCTCGCATTTATGCTTACATCACAAATTCTGCTAAAATTGCTCTCTAGCGGAGAAACTATTCATTGCATGGATTGTATGTGACCTCTGAACAGTATTTTGGTAACACTGACAGTATCAGCTGTGATCAGCTGGTACGCACGTGTGTTTGTATAGTGGAAAGGAAGTGTCAGTTGTGATAATTATAAAATCCGGCATATGAGTTTTGATGACAATTGCTGAAATTCTTCTGTAATTTGTAAGGCTATCGAGATATTTTGTTTTGCTATTGTTGGATCGAGTAAATTTCATCTAAAACTTTTACGTCATGTTGGTGATAGGTTAATATAGTATTGTCTAAAGTCAAATTTTCATAACTTCGAAATTTTCTACATTGTTTGGTCACCACCTATATTTTCGTCATTCATATATGAGAGATTCGTAAATTTCAGAATGAGACATTTGCTTAAACCTTCCAACGCTCTTAGGTTTCTCTGGAGAAAAATGTCCACTCAAGAAAATTTGGTAGCAGTTTGTCAGATGACTTCAAGAAACAATAAAAGTGAAAATCTAAAAACCTGCAGAAATCTTATTGAAAAGGCATCTCTGAAAGGCGCCAAGGTACAATAAAATTTGCTTCTGTTAATACATTGTATATAACCATTTGTTTTTAATATGTTTAAAAAATTTTTAATGTGAGAATTCAGCCTCTAAGAACAATAGTTATATGGGTAATTTTTCATTTCTGTTCAAATCTCAAGATGGTATTTTTGCCTGAAGCATGTGATTATATTGGTGAGAGCAGAACTGAAACGCTACAATTAGCAGAACCGTTGAATGGGCCATTAGTGAATCAGTATCAAACCCTTGCTAAACAATTCAATGTGTGGATTTCACTCGGTGGAATTCATGAAAGGGTGAGTTAAACTGTAGATTATCATTTTTATTAATATTTACTATTAAGTGTGATTCATGAATTTTAACTAATTACATATTGAGTACCATGCATTTAATAATCATAGAAACTATAGAAACATTCAATTAGGTTAATTTGTGTTGGCACAAGAGAAAAATAATTATCTCCTGGCAAACTCTTAACTTGAGACTTCTGTCTCTTTTTGAGTACAGAGTACTGTTTTATGGTGTTTGGAGCATCAACCTAACCACACTCCAACCTTTTACTTGTGATTCTTTTGTTGAGGAACAGCAATGTGATGAAGATTCAGAGTGCCAGTATCAAATTTCAATGGAAAAGGTGTAACTTCAATATTCCAGTTGTTAAATCAAATTTATTGAGAATAAATGTGAAACGATGATGCCTCTTGAGAATGAAATAATCATTAACTCTGTTTCTAACACCAAAATGTGAAATTTAATGTGATATAATGCTCAGCATTTTTACCAATTCAGTATTTGTTTCTTATAATTTAGCAGAAAATATTTCAAAAGACCAATTATTCAATCAGTACCACACAGAAACAATGTACTACTATTAAGTGTTGTTGGTTCTGCAATTCATAAAAGAGAACTTTTGCTGTCTTCCAGAAATGAGAAATATGAGGAAAAGAGAGCGAACATTGAATGATGTAATTTGTAATACTATTTTCATTTCATTAGGTTTTGTTTACTCTTCAAAATAGTGAAATAATTAGTGAAATTTTTGTTTAACATTTAATTGCATTGTAGGCCTAATTGTTTGTGTTTAATTTTGAAAAGAACAGTAAATATTTCAATATTGTGCTTCCTACATCTGTCATGAACTATATCTGTAATTCGGCTGTTATCAATGGCGGTTACTCTTGGCATGTTCTGCTGCATCTTCCGTGCTGTTTTGCCATTGCTGTTAAAACAATACAGGCACATCAAATTGCTTAGTAGAAATTTGATTTAATGATTTCATTTCTCGCTAGCCAGTAATTTTTAATATGTAAGATCAGAGTTTTCATTTGATGATCCAATCCCTTTTTTTAGTATTCAATGGTCTATCACAACATAATATCTTACATTCCCATATCTGTTATAATTCTTATTCAGAAGCTGCATCACTTCAGCTTTATTTAAACTCTCATATGATACTTATAGAATATGTTAAATCCATAGGTTTTGACTTGCAGGTTAAAATACACTTGTGAATAATTGCTCATGGATTTACAGTAACTTTCAAATTTCACATTTGTTGCAGATTTCTGATGAGAAGGTTAGAAATGCACATGTTATAATAAACAGTGGGGGTGAAATTGTTGCTGTGTATCATAAAACCCACTTATTTGATATAGATATGCCAGATAAATCTGTGAGATTGAGAGAATCAGATTATGTTGAACCAGGGAAGCAAATAGTACCCCCTGTTCTCTCTCCAGTGGGAAATGTTGGATTGTGTGTAGTATCCTTTTGAACATCTCAAGGCCATACTGAAGAAATAATCAATTTTTTGTAGTAATTATCTACATTTAGATTAATTGTAAGGATTTGAATAAGTTGCTGTGTGTATCCTATCCTACTACAAATTTTCCCATTGAATGTTCCACTTTCAAAACTATTCTTGTTGAATTTTTAAGTTTTTGGTAACTACAAGTAGAAATGTAAGAAAAGTTTTGATATTAAAAGCATAAAAAGCATTGTATCAAAAATATTTTTTTTAAATGAATTTCCAACATTCTTAATCTATTCTGGAATATTGAAAATGAATTTTATTATATTCCTGGAAACTAAGGTACTGAATATTTCAATTGGTGGAAATTACTTTAAACAGCAGTCTATGAATTCTCACAATGAAAAAAGTGTCTCAGTGTCCCAGTCTTATGTAAGACTGGTATGATTTAAATCAATATTTATTATTTGTAATATTTGAAAATATATTTTTATTTTAAATATTTGTGAAATAAAAGTTACTTATATAAAAAGACAATTATAAAGTTGATGTTAAGTCTTTTAGATTACATTAGATTTATTAATAATTCTGCAATTAAGTTTGAGAACTTGGTGGCAGAATACATTAACTTAACATTACAGGACTTAACAACTTTACAAAATCTACAAACTTTACAATATATTATATTTCTTATAAACGTTTTCAGATAATTGAACTGCTTTGAGGAAATAAAATATAACATACAATAAAATGACCAAACTTATGAAACAAAGAACAGAAAACAATTTGTGGTTGAGTTATATACAAGCAGACTTAGATGATCGATTAGTTTTTATTCAGCATGTAACTACCTGAAGATGAAAACTAATTAAGCAGCAATACTGTCCCAACACAACAACAAGGTAGTTTTGAGAAAAACATGTTTAAAGCTGAAAGGTGACCACAATTCTAGATTTGTATTAAAATGTTTCCTAAAGTCACTAGTAAATCTTGTAGATAAATAAAAATGGAATTTTGTTAATACTCATTTAAAGAAAAAAATTAATATTGTTAAAACTAATGAAAACTGCCATTAATCTCACTAGGTCTAATAATATTAGCTTTTTTCTTTGTGTGTGTTGATAAAATTCTATTTTAAGTGGGAAGCTTACTTCCCACTGACCGTTAAAAGGTTAATATGAAAGTGCACAAGTAACAACCATTATAACCCCTTTTTTTTATTACAGGACAACTATTCAATAGAATTTAATATTTCAAAAACTGTCTAACATTGTTATGTTTTTCGAAGAATTTAGTTGTTTTCAACAATAAGTGCTTTTTGATTATAACACCAAAAGTAAGAAAAAATTTCGACGAAGAATGCCTTTTTCCTAAATTATGCTAATAGGTGGTGCCACAAGCTTATTTGGTAATGTGGATGCAAGAGAAGTGTTTCAAGAGTACGAAACTATAAGTAAATCAAATTTAAAGATTTTGTTGGTTGGTATTGCACCGGGCCCCTCAAATATGTAGTATCTTTATTTGTTTAAAGTGATTAAGGATAAATATCATGTAATGATTTTTGTTTTAACTAAAAACATCTAATACAATTTTTTTAAATCTTATTTAAATAAAAAAAATCATGATTTTTTCCAGCCCTAGTATTTAGCAATATATTACTATATTGCTAAATACAAGTATCATTAAATATTTAAATTTATAAAATTTTCCTTTGGTCCACTGTTGATGTTCACACATAGCTGTTCTCCAGGTACTAGAATGGCATTGAAACGTGTCAGTTAATTCTCAAGTGGTAACATTTCTTTGGTGATGGTAGTGGTAACAGATTCCTAGTCACCTACATATATACTTTAATTTTATTAACACAAGTTGCATTTAAATACTTTCTAGTTGGTTTTTAATAGTTAGTCCAACGATATAATGAAATAGAATTAACCAGAAACGTTGAAAGTTATACAAATAGAAACAAAATTGTTAACACTTTCTAGAAATATCTTAATTATATATAAGAATATATAAGTATATATAAACATAAATAGCATTAGTGTGAGGTGTAGTGTGATCAGTAAGTGATTAAGACACTTAAATATTTTTCAACATTGACGTATCCAAAAAAACTTGAATGATGCCTAACTCTGGAATCCATGCTTGTACCATGATCAGTACAACCAATATTGCAAATAGGGCACTATGAGTCTAAGAAGCAGATGTTACCATTTAAGGATAAGATGATGTGTGGAAATTCTTGTTCATATTTCTTAACCTCTGAAGTATCTGGTGTAAATAGCAATTTCTTTCTTTCTTTCTTGTTAATGATGTCAAGAAAATAACTGTCTCCTGACTCCAGCATTTGAACTATCATCACCTGTTCTTTCTCCAATAAACTTTCAGATGACCTAAGAACAAAGCAATTGAAATTGTTTATAGATAGAAACAGAAAGAGATTTCCTCAAGATAATACATCTCTGGATCATTTAATACTACTAGATACATTGTGGTATAATATTTGCTTTATTACAAAGATTGAAGTTAAAAACAGTTCTTTCTTCCCTTTCTAAAACATGGTAAGGTAGTAGGCAAGACATTAGGAGATTGTGCTGTAAAATTTACTATTTTATGCTACATTTTTTCAGGAATTCAAAATATACAGTTTTTGATGTGTCGAAACATTACTTTTTGATCATATTCCTTAATATTTGTGCATTGTTATGATATGAGATTTCCAGAGATGGGAATCGCCCTGCGTGGCTCAGGAGCACATATATTAACATATCCATCAGCTTTCACTGCAAGCACTGGAGCAGCTCATTGGGAAGCACTGTTAAAAGCCAGAGCTATTGAAACACAGTGCTATGTGATAGCTGCTGCTCAGACCGGGCAACATAATGCCAAGAGAGCTTCATGGGGCCATGCAATGGTAAAAAATACTCTGTAGTTATAATTTACTCATATAAGTAGTGTGAAAGACTTCTCATATTTATTCCTTTTTTAAAAATAACGTAGATATTCTGAATCCATATTTAAAACTAGTGGGGCTCAACAACACATACTTTCTCATATTATTTGTAATGACTCTTCGATATTATACTACTACATGAACCTGCAAAAGTGTTTTCAACCAGTAAAATTTTTTCCACACTGAGACTCAAACTCAGAATCACGTAGTTTAACTCACCAGGCAGCGTCTGTGACATACCAACTTGGGTAGATGTAAATATCCAATTGCCTCCCCCATTATTTCTAACACACAATTTTCAAAAATTCAGGGAGATCAACAAAAATGAGGCATGCACCATTCTTTTAATGACCTTCCTTAAAGTGCTGACTTTTTTTAGAACAGATTGTGTTTGACAAAAATATTTAGCTTTAATTTTGTAGTTTTGAAATGTTAACTCTTTGCAGTTTTCAAAAATTCGGAGAGTTTTCTAGAAATGAGACTTCCGCCAAATTTTTTATGTCCGTTGATACATAAGAGAAAATTCAATGAAAAAAATTGGAATGGTTTTAGAGATTTTTTTTTGATAAATTGTATATTTCATTTACAAATTGCAAGAAAACTACTCATTTTTTCAAAAAAATTGCCCATTCCCTCTTTTAAAAGAGCTATTTTTTACAATAGTGGCAGATTTTCAACACTAGCTTGAGAGCTAGGTTGAAGTCGGCCAATGTTTGTAGGAGAATTCTAATTGCTGTCTGCTCTGATCAATAGTTTTTGATTGGTTCTCTGATCAGTACCAGGTGAATGTCTTATCTTAACAAGCAGGCCACTGACAGTGGACAATCTTTCTTCCTTCCTCCTCTTCCCCTCCTCTCTCCTTTATACACACACTTACTTACATGCACTATATTATTACACATATTGGGAGATCTGTTGGGATCTTCAACTTTGTTCTGTTTGGGGTGGTGCCCAATTGGCAGAGATACCTAAGCCATGGAAATCTGTGCAAGCTGATGTGTAGGTCAGATCTCACGTTTCAGGGTGGGAAAGAACACCCCCACCTTCTGGGATATAATTTACCCACAATTTACTACAGTAATGGACCTAATGGCCCTAATAGCACTTGACACACCCAGAAACACAAAATTATCATTCAGTCAATTGATCAAATTTACGTGTGTCCTTTCACTTTTTTGCAAATCTTCCGTAATTCATAAAAACCAAAACAAATTGATATATGAGCCTCATTGTATTGTCTTTCCTTTTTTTGTAGTCAATTGAGGTATAGAAAGAAAGACTGAGCTATGCCACAATTTTTTCAAAATTGACGTTTTTAAATGATTGTGTAGTTTGTTTTATTTAATAGTGTTGTTAATGTTAATAAATTCCTCCTCTTCATATATTTTGCAAGAATGATTATTCATAATGAATACTTGGGTTTGTGCTGTGCTTCAGGGAGCTATGGCAAGTATCATTTTCCTCTCTCCAGTACCGTGCCAAGATGTGATCACGTATCATTGATTTAAAATCTGGATGGCACTGAAAGTGATTGTGTTCCAAGTAGCCGTGAGAAATCTAGAAATGAAAGAGAAATGTTGCTGACTAGAAGAAAGTAAAATTCAAATTAAATAGAAACTTAGTATTATTATAAATAAAAAGTACAAGTAAACATATGCCGGCAAAGCAGAAGGGCAGTCTTATTATTCAACAGTTGTTTCATGGGAGGAGTGGAAGTTGATGTAAAAAGTAGAGGAAAGCTACAAAAAGAAAGTCCAAAAAGCAATTAAATATCTTATCAGATATTTTCAAAATCAATTACACGAAGATACTGTATCCAGGTGGAAGGAAGATCACTGCTACAAAACACAAATAGCTTATAAGTATTCTGCCATACATACCAGAATGTTATCACTAAGGCACAGAAGTTAATTCTGTACCAAAAGGAGAAATAAGCATGCCAATATGCTTTAACATTTGTAAAATACGCACCAGAACTAATGAAATATACTCTAACAATTGACAGTTTTATGTATTCATGGACAAATACAAAAGTTTTAATTTTGAATTGTTCTTTTTACTTAGTATTTCACCGATAATTTTTAAAGTTAAATATACCGATTTCATCTGTATCATCGTTGAAGTATGATACCATGTAAAAGAAGTTCAAACAAATACTGTTGCAAAGAACGAAAGACATTCCTATGATTTGTTATGAAGAGCATTCACACTCACATTTGTTAAGTACACTTTCTAGTTTGAAGAGACAAATATGCAAATTTATTGTAATTCCCTGAGAATGATGACACATTTAGAATAAATAAGCTATAAAATATGAATTATAACTTAAATATAATGGAAATATGATGCATTAAATGCATAATGCCCTAAATATGCCCTAATATGCTGTATAAAATCACCGATTTTCTGTTTGTTTGAATGAGTTTTGTAGACATTTTATAATTAGCATATTATAAAACTCATAATTAAAATTTTGATTTTTCATAAAATTCCAAGCCTTAGTCATCACTATATATTCCAAGAACTTCAATTACTGTGTTCAGATGTTGTCATCCAAATGATGAAAATGAAGTTGTGGATGACCAAGATTTTTGATTGTTACGTACAAAATAAAATTTGTCATCTTACACTATTTTTTAAAATACTTTGATATGGAAACAGATGATCATGATTTCCCTTGCCTGTAGGACTTTTGAACTCTTTCACAGTGCTTTAATCATATTTTATTTATTATAAATACATTTTGCATCTGTTTAAATGTGTATTTATGGTGTACATGTGTTACCATAGGAGCAAATAGTTCTGAATTCTCGATGTTTCAGATTCGTGAAAATTACACAACTTTTCCTCAAGTAACTAAGAGCCTAAAGAAGTTACTACAATTTTTATGATTATTTATTATATGCATAATAAATTTAAATGTTTAAAAACATACACTAAAGTGCTCAAATTCTTTTTTGTGATGTGAAATACAAAACTAAATATCTTGGTTAACTGTTCATGTGGCATAGCTTGCTCTTTCTTACTATGCCTCAATTCATAAATTATAATGTGTCCTATAGAGCACTTAAAATGAAAATTATTGAATGTAAAATCAGTCTAAGTAATGAATTGTAATCTTTCATTGTCAACCTTCTAATATAATGGAAGTTGTGTGAGGAAATCACTTTTTCTATGCAATTATGGTCAGATATTTTGAATCATTCTTGCAAATTCATTTGAATGGGGAATACATGGGTAATAATTCCAAAACTTATCACTATATTTATTCCTGCATGTGACAATTTAGTTCTTACTTCTAATTTTAGAATACAATTATGAAAATTTGAGAAATTAAATTAGGGAAAAGTTGCAATTTGATCTTTTAACTACTTATTTTAATTCTTAATTAGGTATAAAAGTTGGTTTCTTCACTAGTATACATTAGCAATACATAGCCAATTTTTTGGACAGTATTCAGAATTAAGAATACTTGTACTAAATTTGGAAATATTATATACTCATTTGTTATTTAGATCTTTCTACAACATGCACATGACGCTAGTTGTGATGACTATATGTGATATAAATCGGTAGTCTGTACAGTGAGACAAATAAATGATTTTCTTTTTGTTTGTAGGCAGAATTTACTTCTACTATTGAAATTTGATTTTTTGTTCCAGGTAGTTGATCCATGGGGGACTGTTATTGCTCAATGTTCTGAAGGTGTAAGTGTTGTAACAGCTGGTATAGATCTTTGTTTTTTAGAGCAAGTGAAGACTAAAATGCCAATTTGGAATCATCGTCGATTTGATCTTTACCGAAAAATTTCACTTGATAAAAATCTGCATGATCAAATGCCTGGAGAGCCATATCAGTTTGGCCAATGTATAATTAAAGATGGTCAGGTGTTTTATCAGACAGAATATACCTTTGCCTTCACTAATAAAAGATGTGTTCTTCCAGGGCGTATCCTTTCTAATACTATTGTCAGTCTTTGCATGTTAATATTCCTGATTTGGGGTTATTAATTTTAAGTGTATTTTGTTCTAATTAATAGTAATTACTAAGAAAGGATTTTGAGGTGCAAATTATGGTTATAAAGGGGGAAAAGAGGTTCTGAAAATTCATACAAAAAAGGTGATGCTGAAAAAATGTATTAAGGTTTAAACCAGTTACATGAAATCTGTTTCTAAAATATAGGTATAATTTTGCACCAATTTTTTCATGTTTATAGAGTTCATAATAGGGGTTTCGTAGTACTTTATCCACCACTGTAGTAAATTGAAAACTGTTAAATAATTGCCAGTACTGACTGAACTTATTTTTCCCACAGATCACCTAGTAGAAAGTACTTCACGGGCACATCAAAATGGGGTCTTGTGGGCATAGTCAACTTCCTCTGACTCCCCTCTCCTTTCTTCTCCAAATTCACAAGCATTGCTAGTGCTCTTTTAGTATTGATGATGTCAAAGGTAAACATTTTCATCAGGTCACAGACAAGTGTATTTCTCCACACCCATTTAAATGTCCTGATTTACCTATCTAAACAGCACTTTCAATCCAGCAGGAAAGGGTTAAAATGTTGCTGCAACACTGTTGAAATTTAAATTTGACTTTACAGATGCAGATTGACCACTGTTGTTGGGATTTTAATTACTGGTTGTTTACATAAAAGATATTTTAATATTTATTTAATGTTGTTGATTTCTGATTAAATGAGAGTTTAAAAAGATTATACGAAGAGAAAAAATACATTTTTCTGGCCAATCTTTAAAAAACGAGTGGAGAAAAAGTGGAGAAAAAGGTGCTGAAGCAGAAAAAAGAGGGAAAAGGTGGGAAAATGTAGTAATCTCACTAAAAGGAGCAGTAAATTGTGTTTTGTTTCACTTCATTTCATCCCCAAAATTCATATATTAAGCCATCTATGCAAAATCAACCATATTTTTGAAAAGGTGCTGCACCTTAAAATCTTTTTCCTAGTAATTGTGCACTCTGTGTTATATGTTGTTACGCAGCTGCTGCAAGTTTTTTCTTGTGTCTCTCATAAATGTACATTTTCATTATAAAACCATTTAGATGGAAATTCCCTTGCATTGTTGTGTCGATTTAGAACTGAACTTTGGATTAACTCTCATAAAAAGGTAAAAGGGATAAACTATTTAGTGTAATTGTGCTGGGATTGGTATCTCCTAGGGAAACAAAATTTAAATTAAGAAGCCCTTTACCTATAGTTTAATGTCATTTGTCATGCACCACACAGGCATCCTTTATGTCCTGACAAATTGGTTATGTTAATCTTGAGAAAGGTAAAATATAGTTCAGAAAATGTTCAATGTGAAAATTTCAATGTCTAGTGCAACATTGTCTCTCAGTTCCAAGAGAATCTTTGAAACATCAAAATTTCTAGAAAAACCCTACCCAATAATTCATATTCAGGTGGTTCAGATTAAATTTTAATTAACTTCAAGGTATAAAATGATCTCTTTTTGTCAATGAACTTGCGGAGAAAAATATCATGAATCGGAGTTTCAAATGTGACGTTTCTGATGGTGGTGGTCTGGATCATGGTGCCCATGATTGATCAACCTGCACTGGTGTTCAGCAGGTACACAAACTCTCGTAGGACAATCTGCCAACTGGCAATGACAATATTGATTTATTTGCCTTTATCATACAGGATTGGCTGTGTCAGAAGTGCACCACTCTTACCACACATGCTTTAATCCTCACTTCAAAAAATTTGAGTAGTCAAGCTGAACAATAAAGACTGTATTGTCATTGCATTGCTTGGGCAGGTTGTCCCTTGAAAGTATCTTGTACCTGCCAAACACCCGGATGAATTTCCCACCAAACAATAGCACCATGTCAGAAACATCACATCCATAACGTCCTTATATGAGATTTCACACATGTTCATTGACAAAAAGTGATACCCTTTGACCTCCTGCATGTTCTAGATGTTTGTAATGTTTATTCTGAACCATTCTGTATATCACGTTGTTGATAAATTGAATGATCAGAAGAAAATTAATTAATACTGTATCATCTTAATCACCCTAGTTCAAATTCAAATGTGTATATTCAGAAACTCGGAGAATGTTTCATGCTATGTATGTATTTGATGCTGCTTAGAACAATTACCATTTCTAAGGAATTGGATATGAAAAACATTTGTCAATAGAATAAGTGATGCACTCAACCAGTGCAATTTTTTCATACTTGCTGTGCATGTCAAGTATTTTCACTACATAGAATATACAGGATGCCAAGTGAGGAAACGACAAAACTTCAAAAATAATCTCTTAAGACAATTTTAAGCATATGTTGTCAAATAAACTCCTTCAGAATATCAAATGTCCGAGCTGCAATAAGCACTCACAAGTTGGTTTAAAAAAATACTTTCTATACGAAAATTTTTATTTCAGAAAAATACAAACACTCCAGAAACGTATAAATTGTATAATATTTACAAAAGAAATTAATATATTTGAACACAAAGATAAATTAAAACAGAAATAAAAACGCAGTTGAACTAAAAGTAGTTGAATGCTTTTTTTATTTCTTTGTTAATTTGTCTTTGTGATCAAATATATTCATTCCTAGCGCAGACCGAAATCGCCGAACCGACAGTTCTCAATCCCGCTTTCGTGCAATATATATATATATATATATATATATTATTATATTATATATATATATAATATTATAATATTATATATATAATAGTATATATATATATTATAATATAATAAACTGCCAACGATGATTGCATGGAAGGATGAGGGAATTGGGTTTGGGGAACCGAGATAGGCGAAGTGTAGTAGTGCTTGTGATTGGTCTCGCAGAAGTCGGCACCGAGAGTGCCGGAACAGCCCGGAGATTAGTGACTGCAGCAATTCTGATCAGGATGTCTCAGGGTTGGAGTCTCGACGGCGGCGGATTTTCGACACTAGCTAGATAGTATTCAGCTGTCTGGAGGAGAATTCTAGCGGCCGGCTGCTCAGATCAGCAGTTTTCCGTGGTTTCTGCCTATCAAGACCAGGCGATTCTCGGAGCACAACCCTGGCAAACGGGCCATGGATATTTCCTTCCGCTTCCTTGTCCTATTATATTCCTCTATGTACACAGACATACTGACAAGCACTACACTACCACACATGTTGGGAGACTAGTGGAGGAGCTTCGTGCATGTCTCAACAGGGAGGTACCTGGAGGAGGAAATCCGACATATAGGTTGGCGCCGGATTTCACCATTCTGTGGGGGGGGAGTAGGAACACCGCTAATGATACCAAGATAAAACGTTCCCTGCACTAACAGGATTAATGACCATGGCAGTTGAAGTGTCCGGTAACGACAATTAATCAAGCTAGCAAGTGTGCAAACGTAGAATTTCTCCCTTCCGCAGTGTGTTGACTTACGCGCTGCTAGGCAGAACTGTAGGCAGGCCACACGTGCGTATCGAGATCAAGGACCTCTTATCGAGGTGGCGCGCCGTCGGTCGACCCGCCCCTTTCCTTCCCGGACCAACTGACACCTTTATGGTCTCCTTCACCGGCTCAGTTATAGAACGATTTTATTAAGAATGGGATAAAGTGACAGTTCGCGAAACACATGAACATCAGGTGTACTTCAGAGAAGTATCTCTCCGCCGCGACAGCTGTTTAGTTACGCCCCTTCGTAGTGTTTGTTCACGGCTCCCTTACGTGCACCGTCACGAGTACGCATCTCACATTCAAGACTCGATATTAAAACAAACATAATACTTATCTCATAAAAAACTAAAATCAATGTATTTTTTATGAAAATAAAGAATTTTTACAGAAGAGCACAAAGCTCTGCACTTCCTAATTTTAATTATTTCTTCGGGCGTGCTATATTTTCGTCGGACGAGGACATCACAGCAGGGAGCGTCGTAACTATTTACAAGTTAGCCAACTGTAAAACAAACGATTGGAGGAAGGAGCGTCTAATAAGTTGAAGGACACAACGACCACAGAGTCGTCAGTTGTGTTGCCAGCACTAGCTGTCAAATCATCCCATTGTAAAGAAAATCGGACAATAGCTAAGGGCAGCACCTGTTCCCGCTTCGGTGCCTCTGGCCGGGAGATCCTAGGTCTCGAGTCCCAATGAGAGGGTATTTTCGACACGAGCTGGATAGCTAGGTGGTGTCACGCAGTGGGTCGGGTCCAGTGAAGTCGGATGGCATAGTTAGGGCGGCAAAATCGAACATTGTTAGAAAAATAAGAGTGCATGTGCTTCTTTGACTTCATATGTGACTTCGTTTTGTTCGTTTTCTCTGGCGTGAGAAAGCAGAGGGCGGTCCAAGTTCGCACTGCTCGCTGCAACTGGCTCAGAGAAGAGAGGTAGCCAAACACCAACTCACGTTGACAGTCTTTTATTCCAAAATTGTGTTATAGATAGATCTGATCAGTTATAACGTACAGCTAAAAGTGCCCGCCACGTCGTCGGGCTTAAATGCCTGGCATGCTGGGTGGCTAATAGACCCTTGTTGCCGGCAGACGCATGGCGGATGATCCGCTCTTGTGCAGTTGTTCTCACATTTAAGAGAACTTCTTGCGTTTCTACTCGTGAGCACTTCCGCTCATGTCCCCAGTTTGAATGGATTTGCAGGATGCACCTCAGCTGCTGTTTCCTAATACAAAACACTATTTATTACAGTTTAGAATTTGAGAGACTTGTCTGGTTGCTCCGTATGCGGTGGCTTGGCTGAAGGAATCACACAACTGTGGTACACCGTAGTGGAATATTAATATCTATTACAATTTAGAATTTATAGGTTTTATCTGGTTGTTCGTGATGCGGCTTCGGGCTGAAGGGGTCGTAGAGCCGTAGGATGTAACTTGAGCGTGTGTACAAATTTTGTGCTCATCATATAGATTTGTAGTGTTCTTCGCACGCGCCCAATGTTCAACCGTAATTTGTCTCGCCGGAAGTGACGTCACACCGCATCCCGTAATTAGGCGCTATGCAAAATCCGGAGCCCATGCAAGAGCAGGATGTGACCATGGAGGAGTAAGGACCGGGCACTCGATCTGAGGTGCGTAGCGAGCAGTGTGAGAGGTGGTGACCGTTCTGTCGCCGATCTGTCACCGGATCGCTGCACTCGCATTGAACAAATGTCTTAAATTTGTTGAGGTAAAACTAGGTTCAGCGGATGTTCGAGAATAATTCATACGTTACATACCTCCAGAAGTGAAAACTGCCGAGAGAATTACAGAAGTAATCACTCACAGAATTTTTTTAAAAAAATAGTATATAAAAAACACCCTACCAGTTATACACAACTATTAGTTATTTGTATACCAAATGATCAACAAATACTAGTGTTCAATCAGGAGTTTAACAGAATATTTTGCTTGAATTCATTAGTTTTGTTTGAACCTTGTGCCAACCATTCAAATTAATGTCATTGAAGTTCATTCAGGTCATGTGAATGTTTAACGGTAACGTGTTTGGAACACCAACAGGTGTAGACCCTTTTATTTAATTTTCTTCTTCTAGATATAGATGGAGCGTACTAGAAGAGTTTGTAAATTTAGTAGTAAAATGTAATTCGGCTAGTAGATGGAGTTCAAAATGAGAAGCTGTAGGTAAAAGAAATTTCTACCCGATTTTGATTACTGTTGCATTTTGACAATCGTTGAGATACGTCTAAGCCACAAGCACACCAGAGATGAACAGACACACACACTCACATTAAGAAACTTTGAAACTTAATTCTGGAATTGTCAGAAAAGTTTAAACTGATGATGCTTTAATTTGCAAAATCAATTCATCTGGTGCAGTTTCCATGACAGAAGCTCTGTATGTGTTCACAACCTCAAACGTAGTGCAAATTACATCAAACTTACTTACTTTTCGCATACTGAAAGTCTCGAAATATAGCGCACTAGTTTATGTGGCCCTTGCATTAATTGATGTGCCCCTGCGGGTGGTCCTAGGATGGAAGACCCGACGGTGTCAGGATTTTCGCCTCTAGCTGGATAGCACCACTAGATAGTCAGCCGCCACTGATTGCAGGAGAATTCTAGAGATCGACCGCTCTGAACGGTAATTTTCCGTGATTTCTTCGATCAACAGCAGGCGAATGGCCGAGCCGTACCATAACAAACGGGACATGGACCGCGCGCGATCTTTTTTTCCTCTCCCTTGTCCCATCCTCATCCTTTTCTTACACACACTTACACTTACATGCACTACACCACCACACGTCAGAAGCTTAAGAGTTTGCCCTGGCTGAGGCGGCCCCCTGCTGGTGGGAGATACCTGTGTTAACTTATTAGGGGGGGGGGGAGGCTAGTTAACGTGAAGGTCGACGTCATATCTCGCCATCTACTAGGAATATCATCACCACCTCCCACCCTAATGCATGCACCATACTTAATGAAATAATTACCATAGTAGTTTACGTGCCGAGAAACACTTAGTCAATCAATAAAAATGTACCGCCAGATATCATTCCAATTGCACTAAATGACCGAAGATTTCAGAACGACCCATTACCTCTTTATTTTAATTGCTGATGGAGAAACCCTAAATAAAAATTATTTTTGGTAACTTATTGCAACCATAAGTACAGTAAAACTTGCTCAGTGCGGAACGTGTATAATGCGGAAATCTTTCGAATGTGAACACATATCGCGGTCGCGGCATACGTAAAGGCCACAGTATTACAATGCATAATGCGGAATCTTGTCTAATATGGAAAAAATATGGGTCCCTTGAGATTCCGCATTGAGCAAGTTTTACTGTAATAATTTGCGCGCGCACACTCACGCACACACACGCACACATTCGTTCTCGAGTTGCTCAAACTTAACAATACACAGGGGAACACAGGAAATTAGATTATAGATGACTGAATTGGATTTTCAAAGGTTTACCCTTCCCGCCCTCAGGGTTGTTTATAGCGTAGGCGAATGACCTCAGAATTTTCAACTTCTTATTTTGAATATATTTTGTACAACTTGAAGTTTTCAAGATATTGTGATTTCTGAAGATATGTTTTCCATCTGTTTAATTCATTCCTGATAATATGAGGAAATGTAAATTTTAAAATAAATGGCTCATGATATTTTGGTAACTAGAACAGAAAGAACATTTTTTTACTTGTATATTTCATAACTTTTTGTCTACTTTAAATTATTTGCATATCGATCTTTTGAGATGTATTGCTATCTTTTGCCATGCCCATAGCAAGCCTTGTTATCTTCATCTTTCCCCCAATACTCAATACTATGACTTGTTATTTACTTTGGAAAATGTTATTGTGTAATATAAATGTGTAACATTCAATTAATTTTTCAACAGTTTCCCTTAAATATTGTAGATGTCCTTGTTGCTCCAAAACGTTGCGCTAAACGTTTAGTTGACCTAAGCGAAGAAGAAATCAGAGACTTATTTGTAACTGCTACATCAGTGCAAAAAGTTGTTGAACGTTGTTATTTAGCAACTTCATCTACTATTTGTGTTCAAGATGGGAAAGATGCTGGACAAACAGTAGAGGTTAGTAACATTTTCTGATTGGATTGTTTTAATGACATTTTTTGAACCCCAACAAAAGATTTTGGATGTAATAAAGTATGAGAAACAAATACAGTGTATTGTTCACAGTCTGTATCCATATGCTTGCTTGGTAGATTATGGATGGCTAGGTAGATATAAGGATAGATAGATATCTGTCAATTAGAAGAAGATTTAGTCTTTTATTGAAACTTGTCATTTTACATTTGGCTGTGTTCAATGTCCTGATTGTTACATACTTAACCTGACACTTCAGGAAAAGATTGTTTACAACTTTTAGCTGTCTTTTTTGATGGTCACACCAAAATAGAAGTAAACACAATCCTCAAATAAATGGATATTTGTATAGTTGAATATTGTTGGTAAATCATTTATAGAATGTTAGTAACTATATTGGACCCAGGAGGGAATCTGTAAGCATTAGTAGTGAAGTTGAATCATATGCCAAATTTGTTTGCTTGATTTAGAAAGTTTGAGTGTGGTAACGAATATAACTTTTGACCCAATTTAAAAAGAGCCACTTTCACCGAGGTAATAAAAATTGGCCTTTGTAAAGGTAGTTGAAATGATGTCTGCATGTTTACCTAGTTCCAGCTTTTCAAAAGTATTGTTTTTAAAGATTAGTGATTGCTTATTTATAAAACTATTCTGTTTCTCAGATATTAAATACAGAAGAAAATTTTCCTGTGAATTTTGAATTAATATCTTAAACAACTCAGGAAAGGCGCTCAAGATAGTGCAATTAGTCAGGGCTTTGAAAGCACAATTACGTTTGCAATAAAGAGGAAACAGACAGGAATAAGGTATATGGGTGCATTATAGGATATTTACACGTCTATGGCAGTTGAAGTTTTGAAATATCATTAAGAAACCGTTTGCATAGTAATAATAAGAGAGCCGATGATGGGTATGAGTGCGAAGGTTTCAATATCAAAATCAGAGATATATTTCTTTTGTATGATTTTTAAAATCATTTGCAAGTTTATAAATGTTACTTGTCCTCAGAACCATGCTCTACCTGAGCTTCATAACCGAGTATTAATTAGTGGTGCTACAGAAGGGCCAGACTTTCCCGTTTTAGTTTTATTTTTCCTTTCATCTCAGTTAGCTATTAGAACTTGCTACATATTCTTCCTTGCTGCCATTTATTGACATTACAGATTATTATTGAAAGTACATTTTTTTGACATTTTCTTAATTTTTCAGTTTCCTAATTGTTGTGCGGAAATATTATTTTAAGATTATTATAAAACAGTAAAACCTCGTCCTAAACGGCAATTTTCTTTGAAAAGATTGGAGCCATTTTTAAGAAATTGGTGCATAAGTGCTGCTGTAAATTAGAAAGTGACAGTGACCCTTTTTCACAGAAAATGTTTGTTATTGAAAAACTTCAATTTCAGTCATTTTAAGTACTTTAATTCACAAATACAAAAAAATAGACCGAATTTAATTTTACATCGTATTAAAGCGTGCAATTAACCGTTATCCGTTTGAATGTTTGAAGAAAAAATTTGGAGCCGTTTTTGAGAAAATGGCGTTTGAACGTTTCAGAAAATGCAGTGTTTTGAGCTACTTTTCACAGAAAATGGTAGTTTTCTAGAAACTTCGTATAATACTATCTAAAGCAAATTTACTCATAAATACAATAATGTTAATAAATTGACGCTACTATAAATATTAACGACATGAGAGGCAAGTCAAAAAAATTTCATTTTTATGATTTTTGAAAAAAGAATAGAGCAATATGGCGTTTATGACATCTTAAAGAGTACATTTAGCATTATCCCTACCAAAAGTATAAAGAAAAAATTTTGAGCTCTTCTTGAGAAAATCTTGTACAGGATCTTAATGAAAGAACTTTCTATGGAGAACAAATTTTATTTGAAGGAAAAATCTCTACCTTCAATTTTGTAGCTGTAGGAAAACACCCAAACAATTCATTCTTTTGAAATTTTCGAAAATTCAGAGTAAATCGTAAAAAATCGGACCTATGCCTCCTTTATAAGTCTATCCTTCTCTATTCTTACAAGAAATTTAAAGAAAAAATTTGGAGCTGTTTTTCAGAACATTTTAAAAATGTCAGGGGGGCTTTATGTAAAATGCCTCCGAATTTTAAAGAATATTTTTCGAAACCTCAAAGATTCGCCTCGAGCCAGATCGACACGGGTTTCTCCAATTTGGAAAAAAATCCTACACATGGTTTAGGCGCTAGCAGCGATCACAGACATCAGACTGACGTTTTGCAAAAACAATTTTTTCGTAATCAGGGGAATACAGAACGTGTATTTCCTCCGAAATCTGGAAATCGTTTTTCCGCAGCCTTGCATAACTTCCATATACTACGT
>BOPP01000121.1:8775-21437 GCA_017312745.1 Gryllus bimaculatus | reverse complement strand
CTTCTTCTTTTCTTCTTTTCTTCTTCTTCTTTTCTTCTTTTCTTCTTCTTCTTTTCTTCTTTTCTTCTCTTTTCTTCTTCTTCTTCTCTTTTCTTCTTTTTCTTCTTGTCTCGGCAATGCAGACGCATGTGATGCAGAAACATGAAGGGGGTTACCTAATACAACAGTTGTCACTGTGATCTGTAGTAACCGCAAATATTATTAAACAAACTTGTTGTTATTGACTTGATCTATAGTGACAATACACATGATATATATTATGCCAGTTGGTCAAAGGAAACCTTCCCTGTACCAAAGGAATGACCTTGGAGAAACAGTAGAAGTAACGAGCTAAGAGAAGATGTGGCACTCAGTGTATAAAGTATAATACTTCTAAGTAGCTCTATATTGAATCATGTGCAAGTCATAATATTTTCTATCACTCTAAAATGTTCTTAATTGAGCTGGTAAGGAAACAGAGTATGACATATATTATGTTCATGAAAATAATTTTACTCTTGAAAATGTGTATAACTACAATTTCTTTTTAATAAAATGTTCTTCCTTCATTATGCAATACCACAGTCGAACAAGTGATTGTCTATCTAGAGTGTCACAGAACAAATTATGCTTTTATGAAAAATCACATTACTACATTTAATTCTACAAGTAGCTGCCTCAAAATATTTGTCTTGACTTTGTCTTTAGTTGGTCTGTGGAATATATTATATTAGTTGTTTTAGAGGATGTGAAGATATGAAGTGTTTTCTGTACGCTCATAATGCTTTGGCTCTTGAACAAATGTACAGGAATGGTCTCAGTTGACCGGGCACCACCACTTCATAGACCGTTTTTCCTATATCTCAGCCATCTTTTTGTGGCAATATTATGATGACTAGAGGGCCAATTTTGGTGACCGAAAACATGACATAAAAACTTGATCAAAACCAGCTCAGATGAACAACTCAAGCTGATTGATATGTTACTGATGTAATCGAGGCTTCTTCCTTTTGTTGAAGTGAACTCAGCTTGCAAACTTTGGTTTGGACTGTTCTTTACCAGGAAGATTCTGTCTAGTTCTCGCAAAATTGGCTGAATCAACAACGGCGCTGATAGGCCTCACAGAAACCATAAATTATATAATCACATTGGCTGACAATACAATTTCTGAATGAATAAATTGAATATACTACTCAGGAATTCTGTGGAGAACACTTTTTGCATCATGTAAATATTATTGGAAGAAGGTGACATTGGGGTTGGTGGGAATGGTGGGAAAAGGTAAAAAATGATTTATTAGTCAAGATCAATGAAAAATTTTTTAAAAATATGTCGTATAAAAATGGGTTATTTCCTTTTGTCATAACACTAATTTAATGTCTATACTAAGATGGATTGGTCTAAAGTGAAAAGAAAAAAATTACATTTCATTAAAATCCGTACCTTAAGGTGACAAAAATATCCGCTAAACGGTATTTACTAGGCTGTCCAGGTGACTCCGGCCGCGGAAGCCTACGCTCTCAATCCACTAAATAGCCTAAATGTGTTGTCTGGAAGTATTTGGATGCCTGTAAATGTGGAAGCCTACAACTGCAAATGTATTTTTTTAAAGTAATATACAAGCAATTGTATACATCTGATGTAACCTTAATGAGTGCTAACATAATTATTTTAACACATTGCAATATTACATATCATAGAATCATAGTGCCATTATTATCATAGTATGTTACGGAATTTTTTTTCCTTTCCATATTATAAAATCCCTTTTTCTCTTCTTTCTTTCAGCACGTTCATGTACACATCATACCTCGAAAACCAGGTGACTTTGCTAGGAATGATGATATATATGGTGCTCTGGAAATGCACGATAAGCAGGGTTCTGATAGAGAGGAGTCTGAAATGTTTGCTGAAGCTGTGATGTTACGTAGATTTTTCTCCTAGTTAAATGTGGTGTATATATTTTTATATATTTTCTTTTTCTTATAGCTCATTGAAATTCTCGTATCAACTTCAATTTGTGATTGTCCCAGTACATTCCCCTTTCTTTGTGTAAACTTCTTATGTTATGTTTCTATACTATTGTTCATTTTTATTTTATTGACAGGATTAAATGTTTTTAATTTTTTGTCATTGTCACAGATTCAAATCTGTTACTTTATGTTCCCAGACAAAAGTACCAATGGCATACTATTGAAAAGTTTCTTATGTATAAAACAATGTATATGAATAAAGGTTGATTGTAGTATATGTGTAACGTTTTCTCTTGATAAGAGCTACCTGAAATCACATCTTCAATAATAAATTTAATTTAAAAAGTAATTAAGTTTTTTGTGCAAAGAAAATGTGATTTAAAATGTTGATATTTTTCTTTGTATACGTCTTGAAAAAGGTGTAACCATAGTTCAAACAATGCGATAAAATAATTGCTGATTCAAAATTGTGATCGAAAAATTGCTGCTTATTAAAGATATTTGAAGATTGATACTTGGCCAGGCAGAAGAGCAAGCCTAATGACATGAATACGCCAAATGCTTTGTGACACACAAGAGGCTATATTTTAGTTAAGACATTAACTGAGGAATTTCCCTGCCTAAAAGTTGCTTCAGAACAGGGAATTAATTTGGTATAAGACTAACTCGCCCATCACAAAGTACAAATAATGTGAGAAGTAATCATTTTCTCACACTCAATGGAGTAATGTGTTAATCTCTTATCTCACCCTGCCCAATACAATAATATATAAATGTGTTGACAACTTTGTACAATTCACCCACTAATGTTCAAAACTGCTGAGATATCAAGGGAAAATTATATACAAAATCTTCAAGTCCCCAAAACAAAGAAAATTCTTATGGCAAGATACTTTGTCACACCTGATTAAAAAATTTTATTGTACACCAAAGAGCCAAAAAAACTGGTACACGTGCCTAATATCGTGTAGGACCCTTGCGAGCACGCAGAGGTGCTGCAACACGACATGGCATGAACTCGACTAGTGTCTAAAGTTGTGCTGGAGGTAATTGACACCATGAATTATGCAGGGCTGTCCATAAACTCGTAAGAGTACGAGGGGTTGGGGATCTCTACTAAACAGCACGTCGCAAGGCATCCCAGATATACTCATTGTTCATGTCTGAGGATTTTGTGGTCATTTGAAGTGTTTAAATTCAAAAGAGTGGTCCTGGAGCCACTCTGTTGCAATTCTGGATGTGTGGGCTGTCATATTGTCCTGCTGGAATTGCCCAATTCCGTCGGGATACACAATGGACATGAATGGGTGAAGGCAAACAGACGGGGTGCTTACGTATGTATGATATGTCAGAGTCGTGCCTAGACGCATCAGGGGTCCCATATCACTCCAACTACACACGCCCCATATCATCACAGACCCTCTACCAGCTTGAACAGTCCCCTGTTTATATGCAAGGTCCATGGATTTATGTGGTCTCCATACTCATACACGTCCATCCGCCCGAAACTATGTGAAACGAGCCTCGTCAAACTAGGCAATGTGCTTCCAGTCATCATCAGTCCAATATCGGTGATGACGGGCCAAGACGAGGCATAAAGCTTTGTGTCGTGCAGTCATCAAGGGTACATGAGTGGGCCTTCGGCTCCGAAACCCCATAATGTTCAAGGGTTCACACATAATGTCTTGTTGATGGCCCAGCATTGACATTGCGGCAATTTGTGAAAAGGTTGCCCTTGTGTCACGTGTAATTATTCTCCACAGTCGTCATCTGTCCCGTCCCCGAGAAGTTAGAGTGAGGGGTAGGAATTTGAGTAATGGTGAAATGCCGTAATTAATATATGAAAATATAAGTATGCTATAGACAGACATTTTCTTCAAAAGTCTATAAGATTTTTAGTTTTTTGAGTATGCCTTATGTAGATAAAGACACAATTTTACTCTTAATGAGGTTTCCAATGTTATGGTTCACATGCTTTATTCATCACCAAATTAAACACGTATTTATAAGTATTCATCACTATCATAGGTATTACTGCATGTTCCTTTACAAAAGAAGCAATGACATTTTATTGTGAAATTCTTTGTGTAGAAAATGATAAACATAAATAACTCTTTTATTGTAGTATGAGTTACATTTCACTTTCTTCATTTTTATCAAATATATTGAGAACCAATAATACATTTATCAAACCAACACACTCATTAAAAACTTATCTTGCTCTTTTGACCTACCACAAAACTGTTTACATTGGAAAAGTGTGCAAATTTATTTCAATTCAATGTAACTACTCTTCAGCCAGCAAGTGAAATACCTTTCTAATTAGTCCAATTAATGGAAATTTATACTGTAAAATATCTTTTGTATTTGTGCTTATAGTCTTCAGAAATAAAGAAATATATTTTTATTAGTATCTTGCATGCACAAAGCAGAATTGAACTGAGTGAAAAGTAGTGCTACTGGCTTCAGAATTCACTGTTCAAAAGGCAATATGCCTTTGTTATACAATTTATTGTCACTCATTTTTTATGGTCCTATAAACTAAATGTCAGTTTATTTTATTACATCAAGCTATTTAGCAGGGTTCCATCATTTGTCAAAGGCGGGACTTTCAAAAACCTGGAAGATGGACACGAGTGAAACAAAGAATATTATATTTGCTTAAGCGTTACAGTCTAAATAAATCTTATGGATTCTCTTGGGAATGTTTTATTTTTCCTTGCTTTGAACATTTTAGAATCGGAAATCATAAACGAGGCACTTAGAAATGGATTAATTGTGTTCCTGGCGAAGTCACCTTGTTCCAGATGGGACTTCAATTTCTAGGTGAAGGAGACGATCCCTGTCATTTTCCCAACAATGCATATCCCACCTTAGAGGAAATGAGTATTATTCGGTTAAATTATCTCTATCACTTTTGTTCAATCTAATATTGCATTGAAACTGTGATACATTCTCATATAAATTGAGGCGAATTATGTTATACTGTATTATACGTAATATTTGCTGTTATGCTAGTTATAGTTCCTGTTGCAGGCATTATTCTTGTATTCGAAAAACAAGTGATTGGTAACAGAGTAAATTTTATCATTGAACAAAGGGAGACAGGTTATTAGTTTTGTGTACACTGGTTTGATTTATGGTGGAAAATTATTAGGTTGAAGTCTAGTATTCGGTACAATTTATGGAAGTCGTTTAAACCGGCACTTCGCGCCCCTCCGGCGTTAACTAGGCAGCTAGAATTCTGGAGGCTTTCTTCAAAAGTCATGACTTATTAAAGTGAATTGGTAATTATTATACGGTAGGTTATACTGTAATATACGTCCCTTTGAGAATACCAAATGTGGGATCAAAATGTCTGAGGCAATACAGGTAAAATTAGGCGATAGCCTCATCTGATCAATTCTGATCCTGAACCTCTTACTGAACAGTTAACTCTACTTTTAGATTTTTTTTTAAATTCTGGAATAAGCCAAAGTTAAATACGTCCATCAAGTAGCTATTAGAATTCGTGTAAAACGAATTAATGAATAAGAAATTAACTTTGGGAATGCCACTCACGACATGCTTATGTCCATTGTAAGTCAGCCTCATGGTGGTTATTTTCACCATGGTCAGCCTCATCTATGCAACATAGACATACGCGCTCAGAGAGTATTTTAAGTGCTCCCCCCGCCGCCCCGGCCTCTTACCATGTGACATCTACCCATACTCCATCCATACTCCTTGCCATGTGTTGCGCTGCGAGATGCTGGCTGGACAAGCGACGTAGGGTTATTGTTTGCGCCTCTGCAGAATATACTCCAATTCATATTATATCCGTATAATAGTAAGAATTGATAAATTATTTATTGTATTTTGGTTGTTGTACATCAGGGATAATAAATTTGAATTATGTATTAATTTTAACAGAAACCATTCGATTGAATTGCACGCCGCAATTGGAAAGTGTTGTTCAATAGCATATTTTCAGCGAATATTTCGTTGACATTCACCATGCCGTCGCGCAGAAATAAATTTAAGACTTCTTGGATTATTGGCAAGTATATTTCAAGTGTTCTATCCATTTATGGAGGAATTAGACGATGTGATATCCTTTCATATTGTTTAAAGCTTATGTCTCATTTTGTATGTCAGAAACTGTTTTCTTACGACTTGGAAGTAATGTTATGCTTTTGCCAAAATTGTTCTCAATATGATACTCTTTATAATTTATTTTTTCTTTACCATATACCTTTGTGAACATAAATGTATGTAGTACTTTACATCACTATTTGGCATTTTTCTGGCATAATGCTAATCATTTTCTGGTAATATAATCTGGTGGTGCATTTGAAGATCTTCTGAAGTGATAATTTCAGATACATTGCTGTGAATAAAGTGAGATTTGTAACTATAATGCCCCTTGTTTCCTGCCTGTGAAGTAACTGTTTGCCAAATGCCACTTGATGTATTTGTGAAATAACATAACAAAGGATTAAACTTGATGAGAATCAGTGATTGCATGTTAATTACTATTCAGGAGAGCTCAGCTGTGTCTTTATTTATTAAAAAGAAGTTCACAATTTTATGTTGAAAAATAGCATTGAATGTTATCATTATCATTAAATTACTATGGGTGTATGTAAGAACCTGTTATACAACAAAAATTGTGTTCTGAGATATTGTGTACATAATTTATTGGGCAGTACTGGCAATTTACTGACACTGAATTTTTTGTTTATAAAAACAGTGTTTTTTTTAAATAGGTATGCCAAGAATTATTAAAAAATCACCAAGTTGATTGACAAAATTAAGAAATGTCAGAACTTTGCCTCTGAACTAGATCCTAATCTTTTACCAGAGACAAGACCCACAAAAAAGAAGTCTTCTTCTACAAGAGCTATAAGATAATTATTTTCAATGTCATAAAGAATCTCAATTGTCATTTGATAGGTGCTGCTTTCTGAACGGTCAAGAAATCTTTGATTGATCATGATTTGAGTCTACTAAGTTAATTTATTTTTGAAGCTATGAATTTCATGATAAGATGTCATAAGCAGATCAGAAATTAAGGTTGTTTCCATTAGAAATGAAAAAATGAGACCTCGAATGCCCACATTGGCAACACAGTGTATTATTATTCAATAGTATTAAAAGTAGAAAATAGTGATCTATATGCTTATTTTTATAAGTATATTGCTTTTTGTGTTAATTTGTTTGTTTTTTCTCCTGCCATTGTGCTATCTTCTTAATAGTAATGAGAACGAAGAACTTTCTTGTATTATGTTCTTGCATGATAATAGCTAATATGCAGAAACAAAACTACTAGCTAGAGATGTCAATTCACACCTTTTCCAAAAACATAGAAACATCACAATTTCATGCACAATGGACACGGACATTTAGCATTCCTCAAATGTTTAAAATGACATTTTATGTCGCTCTGTAGATTCTTGCATGCATGTGTAGAACCAGAGCTTAAATGCAAGGTGTTCACTGTTGCCATTTGTTTTTAAGCTATTTATTGGTTATCTGGAGCAAAAGCTTTATTTCAAATATTTAAAAAGTGTAATAATGCATGTGTCTTGGTGCATTAATTTTATGAAGTAATTGAAGTGGTTTGTATCCTAACAGGCCCATCTAAAAATGAACCCATAAACGACAGATGCAGTGTGGGTCGGAAACTTTTGGAAAAAATGGGCTGGGAAAATGGTCTTGGTCTGGGCAAAGACAACCAAGGGATGACAGAAAATCCTTTATGGAAATATAATCGAGGAGACAGCAAAACAGGTGAAGTTATAATAGCGATTTTTAAAAGCTAATGTATAAATTGTTATGTACATAGTACATTAAAATATTTTATCATGGTTTAAATCACATGCATCTATGTACAGTAAAACTTGCACAGTGCAGAATCTCAAGGGCCCGGTATTTTTTTCAGATTTAGACATTATGCAATGTAATACTGAAGAATTTGTGTGTGGCAGGACCACAATTTACGTTCACATTTGACAGATTTCCTCATTACATACGTCCCGTTATGAGCAAGTTTTACTGTACTTACTTATAATTTATAAATGTCACTTTATTTTGAATTTGTTAGTTGATTATAAGTCACATTCACCTGTGTGTTGCCAGAGACTGTTTATTTTCACGGAGGCAGGCTTTGTCACATCGTAGCATGCTCTTAGAATATGTCTGACATCATGTCCTTATTAGGCCCCCAAAATCTATTTATAACATCTAAAACAGGATATTAAAGGACCAAAGTAGACTGTATAATTTCATTACTAGATAGCCGATGTCTGTTTAAAAGAATTATTCTTATTTAATAATTTATTTTGAGGAACCTGCAATGTGTTTCTTCAAGTATATTTTGTGTTTATAAATGTTTTTACTCATTATATATCTTGTTTATTTACTTATTTGGTGTTTCTAAACACTTTCTTTCTTCCACTACTTCTTATGAATACATAAATACTTATGCCGCAACAATTTTTTGCAACCTGAATAGATATTATCTCACTGATTTTTCCAGTAAATCAGATTCTAATCATTTACATAATTTGTTATAATTAACATTAAATGTCATTTTACGTCAATTTATAAATCATTGTGCTAGTATATGTGTTATGGCTAAAGTCAAAAACCGGCTAATTCACAAATTAGCATGTTATGTTTGAAGTATGTCTTTAAGTTCACCCAAACATCAACAATATCAGAATGAGGCAATAAACACACACAGTGTCATTTGAAATACATTGAGAATGAGCTGTCGTATGAATGCCACCCAAACAAAGGTAAACCAAGTTTTAAATGTTATCTCAGAAAAGAAGGCTAAAAAACAAACAAACATTTTTTTAAAGATCATTAAAAAAATATTCAGTTGGGTATTCGGGTAAATACAGTACTTTGTTTTATATTGTTATTTGTTTTTGTATAAGATTTTGATTTTGTATTGTTTTCTTGATGTGCCTCATATCAGTGTTCAACATATAATGGCAAACTGTGCACATACTATGGAATGTGTACAGTTTGCCATGATATGTTGCCACAAATGGTTAACGTCATGATCCTAGTCCAGTCATAGTTAAGACATTTTACATACTTCACGGTACTGGATTATATTGATTTCATAATGTGCAATTTAATCTATCCTGAACACTTTACTAAACACCATATGAAGGCATGATCGAATAAGATAAAACAATTTTAATAAAAATAATTTACAGTATTAAGATTAAACTACTTAACTAAACAGCTTAAAGTTTAATTTTCTTGAAATTACAAACGTAAATTATTTATTCTGCCATTAAACTTCATTACTCTGGTCATGCATTTCAGCACAAAATACCTAAATTGAATTAATAATTTCAGTTCTCTGGAAATGTAATTTATGAAAATGAATTTCTGTCCCTTTCTCAAAAAGGTTTGATCTTTAAGACACAATAAGCAGATTTGGTGTTAAAAGAAATTATTGTATAGTTGGAACATTTCCACTTAAAAATTATACATTTTATTATGAAGATCCTGTCTATCCGAAAAAGAAAAAACTAGTTTGCGCGTAATTTGTGCTTGAAATTTACGCAATTTCTAAAAGAAATATTTTCAAGAAAACAGCTCCTTTTTTCCTCAAAAACCTAATGCTTACTTTTTTAAATTTTTTCTTAATATGTATGAGTGGATGGTAACTAATATGTTGCTAGTGCCATTTTTCAAAATCTGTTGCAAAAAATCAGCTTTTTAAAAAGGTCAGGTCTAATTTTTTTTTTTTAATGAATAGCTATCATGTAATGGTGGGTCACTTTTTTAAATTTCATTTTATTAATTTATTATTTATTTATTTGAACGGGCAATTGCCCTAGAAAATACAATTTCACATAATCAATATATTTTACATGTTTATTCACTTTCAATATCACGTTGACAACACTCAAGAGTAATCATTTAGCAAGGCATTTTTAATTTCATTTATACACTTCCCCATTTAAGTAGAATTGAATGTTTAGATTATTAGCTAGGCTATACATCTTCCCTTAAGGCACACGACAAAATTGTTTGGTTTTAGCAACTGGTACAAAGAAAGGGTTTCTCATTCTGTATTTCGTAGATCCATTCTCAGAATTTTCAGTAGTTTCGAGTGAAATTGAATACAGTCAATTTCATTATTAATTAAACTGTATACAAATTTTAAATCATTGAAATATCTGTGTGATTTCAATGAACTAATATCTAGTAAACTTGCAATTTGGTTATAATCATGACTTATTCTAAGTGAAGGTGAACACAGTTTCCATCCCACAAAATTTAAAAGTTTATGTTGTAATCTTTCTAATTTTTTTGAAATATTTTCATATATTGGTGACCACAGAGAGGACAGATACAATAAAATCAGCCTCCTAATGTTAGATGTAGTGTTCTAAAAGAGTTTGGGTTAATGAAATGGGTAATTATTCTTCTGATGAATCCAAGCATACAAGTTGCTTGTGTTTCGATTTGATCAGTATGATATGTAAATTTCACTTTGTAGTCAATGAGGACTCCCAAATCCTTCATTTGCGAAACCATTTCTAATGGGTGGCCATATATTGAATATTGGAAATGTTCTCAGCCTAGAAAAAGTCATGGTTTTACATTTCAATATATTGAGATGAAGTTTATTGTTATTATACCATGAAGCTAATGAGTTTAAGTTTAGTTGTAAAGTAATACAGTCTAGCAATGATTTATTACAGAATATAGTTTCAGATCATCAGCGTACATTAAAAATAAGCATGAGGGAAGTTTCAATTTTATGTCATTGATAAACAATATAAAAAATTGTGGATCCAAATATGAACCTTATGGAACACCTGATTTAACAATTCTTTCGATAAAAAGGATTTATATGTCACATTCTGAAGTTTATCAACTAAATAATTTTCTTATTTTAATAACAATTCATGAATTTCAGGATATATTTGTTTCTGTAAAATTTTATGGTTTACAGTGACAATGCTTTGGTGAAATCTTTATAGATTACATCAACTTGAACAATAGTCAACAACAACAAAAAATAGTCAATTTCTCCAAAGCATAGTGTTGAAATGTTAGTAAATTTGTGGTTGTTGATATTTTTTTGTCTAAACCAGTGTTGTTCATTAATAAGTATATTACTGAGACATCAATAAGTGTGTGTGTGTGTCTATATATATAATATAGACACACACACACACACACACACATTTATTTTACTGTACAGCACAAGACATGACTTCTGGGGGAAAACAATGACAATTCTGGCTAATATGACTGGAAGAAAACTGTGACATCCGAGTTATAAATGTGCATTAAGCAGTAAATCTGTGTAGAAAACTGACAAAACTAGTATACACCTCCTATGAACATCCATTAGGCAGTAATTCACTGTTAGAATTTAGCATAACTGGTTTTACGACACTCTTCCACTTGAAATTTCTTAAAATTTACAAAATAGAAAACTGAAACATTGCCAATAATTATTTTAAACAGGCCTAATAAGAAATTACACCTTTCTATGATGAAAGAACATACAATTTTGCATTGAAGATGTGAGTTGTTTTGAATGTCTTAGTGAAATATCTCAAAATATGGAATTTTGGACTTGTTTGGTTCTTGTAAGAAACCCTTCAATTAGATTTTTAGGTATCGGATTGAGTTTGGAAGTCAGACCGTTGCCACGACATAGAGGTAAGGCATAAAGCGAGTTTGAGTCTCGGTGCAGAAAATAAGTTTTTGCTGGTTAAAAACACTTTTGCAGGTTTGTGTTGTACAATAAATTGGAGCAGTTAGAAAAAGTAGGGAAAGTATGTGCTGTGGTAGAACCAATAATTATGGTTTTAAACATGTTAATCAGCACTGAAAAGCATGCAACACCCTGGAGTAATGTTCACTATCTTATCCTGCTATGTCATATCTAACTGTCTGAATTTTACAAAATGTTAAGTACTTTGTTTTGCAGGTTTTAAATGTAAAGATGAAATGGCAAATGAAATATTGCCTCATCAAAATGCATTTGAAGACCTTTTAGGAGAATTAAACTCGCAGACTGGTGAAGAGAGTATTAACACTGATGATTCACTCCAGAGAAAATCTAGAGAGAGGGTAAAAACATGTAAAAAACACATACGGTAAGTCTTGATTATATTGATTTGATTTTGTCATTTTGTCAACCCATTTTAGCATGATTTTCTTAAAAAATTGGAAATTATTTTAAACGCATGTTACATTTAATTTTACACATTTTCCAAATTTTAATCCTTTGCACTGGACCATGTGTTCCTGGCTGCTCTTCAAAGCCCACTGACAGACCACCATTGTTGCCAGTAATACATTTAGTTGTTTTAAGGTTGAGGGTATAAAAAAAACATTTTAGTTAACCCAATACTTGCTGGCCCTCGAAATATTGGATGAATATTGCTGATTTTCTAAGAAAGTTTTTTTTTTTTAACCAGACGGTGCCCTAAAGGAACCACTACTGGCTAGTAGAGGGGTCTGTGTCTGTTGGCAGGCAAATGCTGGGTGAATAGCACACAGTAATGCCTAAACCTAGCTGTAGTGCTTTAGGACAGGAAATTTAGCATTGAAAAATTAAATACAATTGTGTAAATATCTAGTAATTTATTATACAATTTTGGTATTACACTTGCTTTGCTCAGTTAGTTGAAATAATAAGTTTCAAACCACTCAGGAGTTGATAGATTCTGCTAG
>BOPP01000120.1:4018093-4041725 GCA_017312745.1 Gryllus bimaculatus | reverse complement strand
ACATTACATATGTCATCGGACTTCAGATTCCAGGCGTATTACAGTTGATGCATTCTTTTACTTCATTAGAACATACATGAAATCAAATTTACATATAAGAATACAAGTAAAATTGAATTGAAATAAACAATAGATATAATACATTCACATAAACTATGCACGAATATGGCACTATCACTATTCCCTGATACATATACACAAGGCATTCATTGTCCCTGCACTATTGATTGAACGGTATTTGAGTTGAATTCAGTCAAGTTTGTCTCCCTAGAACTTTCTCGCAATGCGGCAAATGTCTAGTATCACAGACTTCTGAATTTCTGATAATTATCTTTCTAATTGAAGTATTTCTAAGTGTTTCTTCGCGGTAGTAAAAAATTAGTCCTGTGGCCGAAATGACGATAGGTCTAATATAAACTTTTTTGACTTTCCACATTTTCTTAACTTCATCTGCCAGGTCCTTGTTACTATAGCTATTGTCCTCATCTTGTTACTATAGCTATTGTCAATATTGTGGGAAAGTGGAATGGCAATGTCAGTTAGATGAACTTCTTTCGTTTTGTCTAGGAAAGTGATGTCAGGTCTATTGGCTGGTACGGTGAAATCAGTCCTTATTTCTCGATAATAATAGAGTTTGAAATTGCTGTTACTAACTACTGGTGGCTGTTTGTACTTATAATAAGGTGATGCTGAAGATATGACTAAATTTTGATGAATGATTTTTTCTACATTATTGTCTCTTTTGGTTACATTTATTTTTATGATCTTCTATTGATGTACTTTGTGAAGTAATAGTGGCAGCATCTGATGTAGTGGAGTTGCCTTAATATCGGCTTTGCAAATGACATAATACTCTTGTCTGCTTCTCGTGAAAGTGGGATATGAGGTCGTTAATTTGTTTGCTATTGAGTCGCGGTATGTCAGTGAACCCCATGCCACCCATCAGTATTGGAAGAGTCATCCGTTCTGTTGCTGAGTTTGGATGTTTCATTTGGTGTTTTGTCAGTTGTGTTCTGAGCAGTCTTGATAAATCTTGCAAGTCTGTCGCTCACCATTTAACTGATCCAAATGAGTAAGTAAGTAAGTAGTGGTATTAACCGTCCTTACTTTGTTTCTGCTGAAGAGCTGTGTGTTAAAGATGCTTTTGATTGTATGAAGAACATTTTCTTTCAGTTTTCGTTTAATACCATCAAGTCCTCGTAGCTGGGTAATTCGTAGGTATGTGTAACTATCAGGTTCTTCCAGATCTTCAAGCATTCCATTAGGCGCGACATAATATCCTTCAGATGCAGCAACTTTGCCTCGTTTCAAATGTACCAATTTACATTTCTCCAGGCCGAGTTGCATGCACACTTGATAGCTAAATTTAGTGACAATATCCAGAAGTCTATGAAGCTGATCATTTTATTTAGCATATTACCTCAAATCATCCATATATAACAGATGGTTATTTGTGTAGCTGTCTTTGGTGGTTGTGGTTATCTTGTAGCCATATTGAACATCCAGGAGTGTTTTACTACGAGGATTTAGTGCCGTGCACTCAGTGGATCGCCTTGGAAAATACCTCTATTTATTTCGATGGGACGTGACTTTATATTGGTGTCCGCAAACGAAACTTGTAGGGTTGTGATCCAGTTGCGCATCATGTGACAAAGAGGTTTATTTTGGAGTCTATTTTATATATCTCAAAATTTCAACATGATAAGAATGTGGCATCAAATCAAAAGTTTTTTATAATCTTTAAGTCATACTTATATTTCTTTTCTTCCCTAGAGCCTGTGATTCCACAACAGAGTGAATTATAATCTGCCATGACCATTTTGTCACTGACGCATATTCAGAACTGTTCAAACGCCATTTTCTCAAATACGGTTCCAAATATTTTCTTTAAACTTTTCGAACGGATAGTGCTAATGACACACTTTAATGTGACATGAAGTTCATGTTGCAGTATTTTTTTGTTTTTTCAAATATTACAGAAATGTAATTTTTTTGAAAGATCTTTCACGCCGTGATATGCATAATTTCTAGCAATTTGTAAACACTAATGTATTTAGCTGCTTCAAAAGAATTTTTGTTGAAAACAAACATTTTCCGCGAAAAAGACCTTTAAATTTCGAAGTTACAATAGCGCATGAGTGCCATTTTCTAAAAGCAGCTCTAAATATTTCAAAGGAAATTGTCATTTAGGACGATGTTTTACGGTTCTTTAATATTCTTAAAATAATATTTCCCCTCTACTCTTAGGAAACCGAAAAGTTAAGAATTTGTCCAAAAAATACACGTACTTATGGCGGCGATCGATGGCAGCTGGCAAGAGTATGTGGCAAGTTAATAACTAGCCGACACCAAAGGAAATAGAAAACTAATACCGGAAAGTCTGTGCTATCCTGTAGCACCACTAGTTTATCTTCCATAACAGTAGATCTCGCGCGGGATAGAATTGTATCCCAGGCGAACTTCACTCTGTATGGCAACAACAAACTTGTAATGGAAAGCTTGGACGCAGTCTGGAAGGTGCGGTTACTCCACTCTGAACTTGGTAGAGGTTGCACTATTGAAAAAACAAAATGGATGGGATTCACCTGTTGCTCGCGCTAGTACTCGAGCGTTAATGAAATGTTGTATTTAACGTTAAAGAAATATTGTTTTTCCAAAATTGCAAAAAAGTTACTTTGTGTAATATTTTTAATTTGTTCAAGACTATTCTCCGTTGCCTTTTCACACTTTTGAAGGGTAAACACTTTCAGTTTTTACTTATCCTTTTTTGTTGCAAATTCCTCGCAAAGAAATGAAATAGATTATAAAATGATTGCAGAATTAGGTAACAATATATCTACTTTTTAAAATCATTTTCAATTCTTTTTTAAAATTCTGTAAAATTTCTATTCCTATAACTCTGGTTAAGTTACATAAAATATTGTAAAAATTTCAAACTTCTAAGTAAAGAATTGTAGAGATACATCGATCAGAAATATAAACGATTTATCACAGACTAGTGCTTAAAATTATTTCTCATGAGTTTTCTCAGAAACGTTTTCTGTGAAAACCACCTCAAATTTGTGTTTTTTCAGAGATGACCAGTCGAGATTTTCTCAAAAAAGCTCAAATTTTTTCAATGAATATTTCTACAAAGAACCAGGTTTTACAGTTCTATGATATTCTTGAAGCCATTTTGGGGTTATACTATTAGATAACCGGAAAATAGACAAAATTTTAAAAAATATACATGATTTTTAATAGAAAATAATTTCATTTATATTAACGTTCCCGGAAAATAAACTTCGCCCTTGTGTTTACTGATACATACTGTAAATATTGTGCTCTACATGTTTTGTAAAATAAGCTAATTTTGAAAAATTCCTTGTTAATGAGTGAGGTAATAACAGATTTTAATGCTGAAAAGTAGCTTTGCCTTATTTCAGTAAAACCGAATTGCGTTAAATTTAATTAAATTACCAAGATTGAATGCTGATGAATATATTAAAGACCTTATATGCATATGAAGGTCAGTTTCGGATATATTAGCACTTTTGTTAAATCATGTTACATAACCGAAACGGGTTTGCAAACAGTTCGGTCAAGAAACCCGGCGTAGTGAGAAATAGCTTCGGCCAGGTCAGCCCAAGTATGAGAATGTTAATTAACGCAATTGGTTCAAAACCCGAGTTTAAGCAATATTTTTAAGTTGTGTTCGTGGAATGAAGTGCATTCTGTATCATATCGTATTGTATTACATCAATATTCAATTCTTCCTACCTGACACGCAGCTGGTATGAGAAGTGTTTGTAGTAGAGGAACTGGATGTACTCTACATTCACAACAATGATACCAGCATCGAGGTGTGTTCAAGTGGTACCATGGGTAAATATTCATTGGTTCTGAGAAGAGATAGGTCTAGGCGATGTTCGGGAACCAAGAAGGTTCTCTTCACTACGCCCCATTGGGGGTTAGGTACCTCTTGTACATCTCTTAGGGACCGGTAGATAGCAGCTGAGAAGAGAGTGGGTCAAAACCAAGAGCTATCTCAGTCTCGAGAAAATAGGAAACTAATGAGAGCAAGTCTGTTCCATTCTGTAGCATCAATCGTTTTCGATTTGTTTTCTTCATAATATATATTCAAAAACAAACATTCCGTCAGAGGTTCAAGAGTAAAATTTGATGCATAAATATAGTTATTTTAAATTTAAAGAAGAGTGATTAAAGTATTTAAATATACGTTTTTACACCATAATATTCTCTTTCTCGACATTCGATCGCATTATAAAGTTTCGACACTCAGCTCACCTACCTGTATTTACCTGATTGTGTCACTTTGTATTTACAAGAGATTTCAACATCAATATCGTGGCGCTGCTTATGTGGTAAGTTCAACTCAAGCAGCATTACCAGTGTTTTTCAACAAGTGGATACACTGTAGATGATGAAATGGCAAGGCGATAAAAATGGGTGTAATTTATTTGCGTTATAGCATTGAGAAGTTTAAAACGTTCTCTTATTTCTAGTTGAGTTCGTTGAGTCGACTTTATGATCAACTCTTTCACAAAACTTTCCTTCACAGATAACATTTCCTCAAATGTAATTGCTTGCTCAAGATCAAATATATTTATTCATATATTCTCGTGACTGTTGATAAAGTGTGGAAAGTCTCGTATTCTTATAAAACGCGTAAGTACATAGTTTATTTTAATAGTAATAAAATATATTTACCCTTCCAAATATTTTGTAAATTTTCGAATTAATTTTATAAATAATTATTAAAACATTAAATTAATAGAAGTAAGAATTGTTTCCACTGGTCCATTAACACGCCCCATTATTCACCCATTTGTTGTCATCACAAAGGCTGCAATCATAGGCAAAGGCTGCAATCAATCCTTTCTAGTAAGAAACAATTCAAAACTTTGCGATATTATAACAACGTATTCCGCTTTTAACGCGGTTGTGTGTCATTAGCAGCAAGTACTGGCACTGCAACAGCATATGTATCTAAAGAAATTTCCAAGAGTTTGGAAAATTCAACGGATCTAGGCATTGTTACTCCTCCATATACAAACGTGTATCAGTAGTATAGGAAAAGTTATAAAAATGCTGTGCGAAAAAACGGCGAATTTTCGGCAGAAAAAAATCATTGTTGGACCCTGAGGCGAAAAAGTGGATAAATGCAATTGCTAAATTAAGAAACAAAATCCTCTAACACGTGGTTTAACCGGAATCCCTGTTTTGTGGGTCCTTAATACCGAAAAATCAATTAACAGCAAAACGTTCGTCTGTCTTTCCGTCCGTCCGTCTGTGAACACTCTTAGCGCCTAAACCATGCGTGGGATTTTTCTCCAAATTCAAGAAACACCTGTCCATCTGGCGCAAGTAGAATTTGCGTGATTTTGAAAACCATTCTTTAAAATTTGGGGGTAGCTGAAATGAAGCCCTCTGGACAATTTCAAAATTTTCTCAAAAAACGGCTTCATATTTTTTTAAATTTCTTGTAAGAATGGAGTAATATAGACTAATGAAAGTGGCTTTGGTCCAATTTTCAAGTTAACTCTGAATTTTCGAAAATTTTTAAAGTATTAACTTTTTTCGGCGCCTTCCTATAACTACAAAATTGAAGATAGAGATATTTCTTTCATGTTTTGTTCAGATTTGTATAGATTATTTTCCGTCCATTTCCGTTCTTTCATTAATGTCATATATATCGTTTTGAAACTTTAATTTTCGCGCAACATTGCATGCAATATTTGAAATTTTAAAAAATTACAAAAACAAGATTTTCTCAAAAACGCTTCAAACTTTTTTTTAAACATTGGGTAGGAATACTGATAAATGTACACTATGATACGACATTAATGCCATATTGCCTTATTCTCTTGTTTTTTTCAAAAATTGTTTTCAATTTGACGTGTCTCACTTCGTTAATATTTATATTAGTGTTATACACAAGTTAGGCCATGCTACGGAAAAAAATTGGAAATTTTTCGGCAGAAAAACCTCGAATGTGCTCTGATACTGAAAAAGTGTATAAATCATGTTCTGATATTCTTCAATAGTACATTAGACCCTTAAACGCGTGATTCAGTCAGATTTCACGAATAGTGAGTCATTAATACCGAAAAAGCGTTTTTACTTTCCCGTATATGTACGTATATACGGAGTAATATACGTAGTATAGGAAAAGTTATGTAATGCTACGGAAAATCGATTTCGAGATTTCACCGGAAATACACGTTTTGGGGTCCCCAGATATCGAAAAAGTGTTCTTCTACTTTCCCATATAATATGTACATACGGATTAAAAAACGAAGTGTAGGGAAAGTTATGTAATGCTGCATGAAGAAACGACTAATTTTCGGTAGAAAAAAAATTATTGCCGGGACCTGAAAAAGAACGTATGGATAAATCCAGTTCCTACACTAATGAAAAAAAACTCTAACTCGTAGCCAGAATCCCTGTTTTGTGGGTTATTGACACCTAAAAAGCAATTGACGGCAAAACATCCGTCTTCTAGCGCCTAAACCATGCGTAGGATTTTTTCCAAATCGAAGAAATCCCTACCCATCTGGCTCTAGTCGAAATTTGAGATTTTTAAAAATATTCTTTAACATTTGGAGGTACTTTACATAAAACACTCGGGACATTTTCAAAATTTTCTCTAAAACGCCTCCAAACTTTTTCTTCAAATTTCTTATAATAATAGAGTACAATACACTTAAAAAGGTGGTACACACTTATTCTCATTTATGTCACCTTATAGAGTACATTTCGCACTATTCTACCAAAAGTTTAAAGAAAAAAATTTGTAGCCGTTTTTGACAGATCGTGTTTCTGTATTTAATATTTTAAAATTGCAAATATTGCACGCAATGTTGCGCGAAAACTACCAAAAGTTTCCAAAAATTTATATGACCTCAATAAAAGAACTCACAATCGACAACGAATTTGAATTAAAGGAAAGACCTCTAGCTTCAATTTTGTATTTGTAGGACGACGCCGAAAAAAATCATATCGTTGAAATTTTCGAAAGTTCAGAGTTAACCCTGAAATTCGGACCTATACCACTTTTATAGGTGTATGTTACTCTAATCTTACATTTTTTTAACTTGGAGCCGTTTTTGAGAAAATTTTGAAAATTTCCAGAATTCTTGATGTAAAGTAATACCAAAACTTAATGAATGTTTTTCAAAATAGCAATGCTTCAGAGAACGGAGCCTCAGGCGAAACGGACAGGGGTTTCATCAATTTGAAAAAAATTCTACACAGATTTAGGCGCTAGTGTTGTTTACATACACCACGCAGACGGAGGGATAGACGGACAGACAGACGGGCAAAGAGGCGTTTTGAAAAGAATCGCTTTTTCGGTATCCGGGGAACCCAAAACGTGTATTGCTGTTCAAATCTAGAAATCGATTTTCCGCAGCGTTACTTATCTTTCCCTATACTACGCATATTACTCCGTATGTACGGACGTAAACGGGAAAGTTATAAGAATAGTTCCAGGACAGGTTTCAATCCTACATTACTTGTCAAAGATTAAAGAAGAAATTTCCGTAGAACAGCGTCATTTCTTACCCTAGGACCACAATACTTGCACAAAACGTTATTCTCAATAAGGCAAGAATGTTAGTTGTATTTATTTTTTTGTGGAAAATGAAGTGTATGACAATTTAGTGGTAATCCATTAACCCTTAGAGGCAACCCACTAATCTAAATAATGATTGTTATAACCATCTCTATAGTATAAAACGGGAATTATATTGTATTACGAATATTTTTGAAAACCACAATATATGCTTTTTAAAGGGTGTGAGGTATGTAGACCCTCTTCAGGGTAGTCTTCCTCGTAATTGGCAATTTTAAACACTGACGAAACAGACTGGAGTAGGGATCTGCGTACAGTACGAAAAAAATTGTAACTTCTCAAAGAGGAGTATGTGGATGTGTTTTATTTTGGACTGACAGTTAAGATTTTGCCTTGGATGATGTGAAAGTGGGTTTTAACGGCCCCGAACCCAGCTCTTTAGAATTATGCACGATTGTAATGTACAGTTACTCCCAAAACTATTCAGACGCTCTAATTTCAAGTACTTTCGCCCAAGTGTTTTACACAAATCATTATTATATTTTAATTCAGCATAATTTAGGTAAATCGGAGTTCTTCACGAAAATAACGAAAATGACTCTTTAAAAAAGTAGATCTACAAAGTAAAATAACCTTTTAATCAATATTTATACAAATCAGTGGACCTCAAAACTATTCGGATAGAGTGTGACTGAATTGAAATATGAGGGATCTAGTTTAAAAACGCGACTTTTCGACCTTTGGTGAAAAATGAGAAAATGGTTTCAATGGGGGTCTGTTGCAGGTATTCATCATTCTACAAAATGATTTGTAACAAAACGCGTTTTTCGTTCACTCCAGAGAGCTTAATGTGTTAATATTAGAACACGATCTTTCCATTATATTCATTTTGTTGTAAAGTACGGTCTTTAATATCCAGCAGTCAGAGTTTGAAACGTTGTGTCATTATGTTTTGGCACCGCATTATATCAAAATGAAAATTGATCGTTATATAGTAATCAAACTAGCCTAAGCATTGACCAAGCTGATACTGAGAATGATGAGTATCGTAAAAGTCAGCAGTTTTGGGTTGCTGATATTCATATTTGATGAAAAATTGCTACATGAAATAAATAAATAAATCAAAAGCAAAGAATTAATGCTCTTGTAAAAATATTCAATCAAAACAAGTTTGTTTTCACGATAAAATACGTTTTCACTAAAAGTGCAACACAAATTTCAATTAAATCTCAAAATGAGACTTTTCCTATTTCGTAGCTCGACTTTCTTCATAAGGTCTCATAATATTGTTCTTACTTTCTCTAGTCAAGAACATTAATTCCAAACATTTATCAGCAGAACGATTTAAAGAAATGATATTACATTTTCTTGTTTTTCTCATAACAAATTAGTACGGAAAAGTCTCGTTTTGAAACTAGACACCCTGTCCTTTAGTCCTTTAAAGTCCTTTAAATACAGAAAAAAACCGTTGTAATCAACGGACGTCGAAGGCTGAAGGTCATCCATGAGCCAGCAACAGTTTACCCTCGTCAGCGAACAGTTTGCAGGGTGGGAACAACTGCGAATGAGTAACTTGAGTCGCAGAGGGAGAAACAGAACTTTTGAACGTCAGCTGGTTGAATTTCGCCATATGATAGGTAAAGGCTGACGAAAAATTGCTCAAATGTTAATAATGAAGAAGAGTACGTTGAGTGGCCCTATATGAAGGCTGCGTTAGGAAAACAGAAACGAGCTAACCCTCGAAGGGGGCGTCCGAACAAGTTCTCTAATAGAGAAGAAAACTGGATTCTAAGGAGGCGAAAGGAATATCCCGAGTATCCGATAGTTTTGGAAGTGACCTCAAACTATCTTATTTCAATCAAATAAATTCTATATTATTCTTCTGAATTGGTTTTAAGCACCCTTGTGGGGGGGACAATTTCGTATCCAACAATAGTACATTACGGAGATTTGTGATTTATAAGTGGTACATATTCGTCATTTTTCCTATCTCTTCGTATATCGAGGAAAAGTGTACACTACAGCAGTATGGTCGTTTTGCTTGTTTTAGCAGAGGTGGGATGCGCTGGTAGAAACTGCTTGCTGACTCCAAACCATGCGTTTCTTGTGGGTGATGCTACTGGCGTCGGGGGCGTGGTGTGAGATAATGCAAAAGCCGAGCGGTGGGCCGAAAACTCTCCAAAATAACGAGATAAAACACGGAATTTATAAGAATTTAGATAACAGAAAATTGTGGCAAGATGTGCCGCGTGGATCAAGAAATACATTGAGAGACTTGTGGTTGAATAAAGTCCTGAAATACTCGACAGATGTTGGAGAGCATAAACGAGAAACGAATAATTTCAGAGAAGTTCATAAAAATAAATTGAAAAACGGCCCAACCACTGGATTAAAGAATGATATGAAATGTGAATTAAATAATGAGTCGTTGCTTGCCATCAGTAATGCATCAAACTACTTTTCTTTACTTAATCAGGATAAAATGCAAAGAGATCGGTCTAAAACCTTATCGGCAGTTGATTTTGGGATGCGAGTTCAGCGACAAAAAAGATGGTACATATCACCAGTTCCAAGACTTGCAGCTATTCTCGATAAGCAGTCCATCACACTTCAGATAGAAGCCTGGGCGCACGACGCCCTGTTGCACCTGTTGCTGTATCTGGACGCTTGCAATGGCCACCAGGTGAGAACTTAAATCAGTGGTGGAACTTCTGCGTAATTATTGCTAGATTATCCTCCGCCCGTGTATATCTTTCTGTAGCGCCGGGAAATGACAGGTAAACAAGGCTACATCTGGTTGTTGTTTTTTTAAATAAATCGTCTAAGCACCCTTAAAGGATTATTAAAATTGCTTTAGACATTTTGGTTTGGCGGCGAAGATAAAATTCCTTCATCAAAATACATTCATTCAGAAAAATTAGCACAAATAAAAAAGCACCGAATTTACACAATTCGACTGCTTTTTTTTATTTCTGGGTTTTTCTTTTTGAACAAACGTATTCACAATTTACATGTTTCTGGAGTACACGTAGGTGTACACGTAGGACAGCCTAGAAGTAATGTTTCTGGAGTGTTTATACGCACTTTCAATACAAATTTTTGTCTAGAAAACATTTTTAAAACTATCTTTTGAGTGCTTATTGTGGCTCCACAATTTGGAATATCCAAGTAATTTATTAGACAAAATATGCTTAAAATTGTATTAAGAGCTTATTTTCGATGCTTCGGTGTATCCTCTCCTGGCATCCTGTATATTATCTAGCTTCTCTGTGGGAATTAAATAAAATAGATATTGTTGAAATTTTAAATACAGACAAGGGTGAAAAAATCAAGGAAGGCCAAACAATGTACATACTGAAAATGATAAATGCTCTAAATAACTTGACTTAAACGCCATTTTAGTTTATTGCTTTGATTTGTCAAAAATTGCGCCAATTTACTTTTTTAAATTCTCTCTCACGTCGCTAATATTTACATTACGAGTGTTTTACACATGATTTTATTTTTGAGTATACATTGAGTTAGGCGGCAGTGCCGTAGCGATCTGGGACCGAAGGGTCGCGGGTTCGAGTCCTGCCTGGGACATGGTTGTGTTGTGCTCGTCCTTTCACCCCCATCATCATGTCGTGTCGTTCTCACAGTTAACATACCGTTACAAGCAATAGTGGTTGCTAATGACCTAGTAGTTGATGCGACCATAAATTACCAAAAAATTATAATAATAAAAATAAAAAGTAAAAATGTTCATAGGACGTTCCTCGAAAACTCAAAAGTATTCGTATAAAGTGAGCACAAAATTGTGTATTTTCAGAAACGCTAAAAATGCTTCGAAATTTTTCAAAAACAATTTGCATATAAGACTTACTTTTACTCTTCTATATAATCCCTTCAATTCTTAATGTAAAATTTCGATTCTGCTATTAGAAGACTAAAAAATTGAGAAAATGTGGAGAAAAGAAGTCAATACATGGCAGCTTACGATTGTGGGGAAAACTAAAAAGCTAGTTTACACTAAAGTGATAAAGAAACTAACTAGTACGAAAACGTTTGTGCACTGTTTAGCACTTCGAGCTTCATTTCTTTAGTCTAGGCCTGCTTTCGGTGTATTGGCCAGCCATCTAATGACGCCTAAAATTTATTTCTTATGTTTTCTCAATTTTCATGCAATCCAAAATATAATTGAAACATGACTTATGAGTCTTACAGAGCAGAACCAGTGGTGCTACAGTATTGCACAGATTTACTCGTTGATTGGTCAGTGATTCCGGGCGAGTCAAAGGCTGAGCCCATTAGAATAGTACTTGTAGTGCATACTTTATCACGGAAGGTGACGGTGAACTCTCGCTGGATGGCGAGACATGGCGCCGACCTAGCGGTGTTTCCTCCCACCAGCAGGACACCGCCCCAGACGGGACAAGCTCCCGAGAGGTGTCGCAGGCGGCATGAGTGGTTTGTAGTGCATGTAAGTATGTGTGTGTGTGTGTGTGTGTGTGTGTGTGTGTGTGTGTGTTTGAGCAAGAGAAATATAAATTCGCGCGCAGTCAGTGATCCGTTTGTTAGGGTACTGCTCCGGCACTCACCTGGGGTTGATCGGAGAAACCATGGAAAATTACGAACAGCAGCCGGCAGCGAGAATTCTCCTCTAGGCAGCGGCTGAATTCGACCTAGTAGCTACACAATGTAGCTAGTGTTCAAAGTTCTACCATTGGTGGGACTCCAACTCTAGGACATTCTGTTCAACTGCATTGCAGTATCAGCAGTTGATGCCCTGAGAGACCTAAGCTGGTAATTTTCTCGTACCAGTGTCTTCTTGTCCCTTCAATCTGGTATATATTTTCGGTTATGCCCCACTCACTTCTCAACTCCCGTCTATGGGCGCCTAAAACACGGTTTTCAGGTTTATTCAATTTTTCGGATTTCCAATAATAGAATTCAATCAAGTATGACTTTAAAAATATAACAGAAGGGGAAAATTCTAGTCTTACTCGCGCGTTTTCTTTAAAAATCTGGGAGCCATTTTTTTAAAAAATGTTTGAAAGTTTCTGAAAATGCGCATTTTGAATCTTATTTTCACCCAAAATTTTTCGAGAAACTTAGAAGATCATTATTTGAAGCAAATGGTTTTGCAAGTGTGATAATCTATAAAAAAATTCTTGTAATGTAAACATTGATGACGCAACAAATACAATCTCAAAAACATTATATTCGTGTAATATATGAAAACTAGTGGAGCTACAAAAGCAACTATTTTATTGTATTATTTCTAACTACTCAGCTATATTACACTACTTCATAAATCTGTAAAAGTGTTTTCAATCAGCAAAATTTGTTTCTATTCCGACACCCGAACTCAGACCCTCGCCATGAGAGTTAACACGCGTTTAAGCGTTACTGTAAATTAATAATTTGACAGTGATTTTCATTCTTTTTCGTAATTTTTGTAAATTTGACAGTAAATTTCACAGATAACTTTTGAGTTTTGGAGAAACTTCATAGGAGATAATTTGAAGCACGTTGACGCAATGCAACAATGTATACAAATTCTTGGAAATATGCATATTATGCAACTTTGAATCCTCTAACCAAGATACACAAACAATTTTGAATTAATTTGCAACAAAAGCTTTGATTACTCTGGAACAATTACATAAAGAGCACAATACATCCTCATTACAGCATTTCATCTTGTAAAAATCTTTACTCAAAAACAATGGCTTTTAGAGAATTTATATCATCACCGTTTGAATATCCTCAATATACGTAACCTTCTCTTCCCACCTATGATGAGTTAAGAAATTGGAAGACATCGTTTCGTAAGTATAAGTTAACTTAAGAATCACATTGTTTCTTAAGTTTCAAACTTTTTAATATTTTATCACAAGAACTTAAGAAATGTAATTTAAGCAAAAATATAAATAAGAAACTCGTGGTGATAAAACGAGACCATACTTTCTCGCCATTATTAATAAATAATACAATATACAATTTCTCTCCGAATTATTTTTTGTAAAATTGATTTGAAATCATAGAACAGTTAGTGCAAAAAAGCAGAATGCGAGAAAGTAATATAATTCAAAGTTAATAAATAATACGGTGTTGATAGAGTTGGCAAACAAATACATCAAAAACTGTACTCGTATAAAAGTAATTAATAAACATTCTAGTATTGTAACATTCTACAAATGTATTCGTTTTTATTACCGCGAACAAAAATCAGCCATCACGTTGACGCAATGCAATAATGTATACAAATTCATGGAAATATGCATGTTATGCAACTCTGTAAATTGTGAGCGGGCGATCTTAGGCTAGCAATCTTCATTCCATATTTATTTCAATTAGCTTTAAAATAATTTCTGAAAGATTAATTTGTAAACTTATAACAAAAATCCCAATGTAATAAACAGACAAAGAAAAATTAAATAAGTAATAATATACACATTCTAACTTACGTAGCATTCAACTACCTCGAAACACTTCTAAAATTAAGATCAAGAAGCGCAGGATTTTCAGAGAGGGTGACTAACTTTGCCTCTCAATTACTCCAAAAATACTCATATTTCCGAAAACCTCAACGTGACCTTATTTGAAAATTTGGTTTTGATGAACACATTTCATTAAGAAAAAAATTGAATCATCTTAATTGTAGTTGTAAGAAGACGCCGAAGAAAAGTTTGAATTTTTTCAATTGTCGAAAAATCAGGGTTTTCAAGTGACATAAGATCTACACAATTTTCTTAAACGTTCTTCAGACTATCTACCAACAAATTTTCATCATAAATGTTTGCGTCGTTTTAGACAAAAAATTGTTTAAACAAAAATTAAAATTGTCTTTATTTTACGCAAAATTTCGCAAAAATACTCAAATTTTCGAAAAATTGTAGATGACCTTATTTCAAAATATATCTATAAGAAACCGATTTTATTAAGAGAAAAATATCTACCTTAACGATTTAACCGCTAGCGTTGTTCATAGACAGGGGAAAAGACATTTTACCGTCAATCGATTTTTCGAAGGACCTACGAAACAGGAATGCTGGCTACACTACGTGTTATAGGATTTGATTCTAAATTTAGCAACTTGATATATTCAGATTTTTCGTTATCAGGGCCCTGTAATAGGATTTTTTTTGCCGAAAATTCGCCGTTTCCCGCTGTTTTACATAACTTTCTCTTCTTAAGAAGTTCCTTCTTAAGCGCGAGAAAGTAAAAATTAATAACATGAATTATTAATTTCCCAGCCCACATTATTTATTCCTTGTATCACTCTCTCAATAGTTTTCATATACATTTTTTGCATGCTAGTTCTTGGCCTGTTATTAATATCCTTTCCTTATTGTCATGAAATGATATTTATCAATCTTTATATTCTACAATTATTAAATGCGCCGTCCATAAATTACGTAACGCAAATTTGGAGTATTTTCAATACCCCCTCTCCCCCTTGTAACGCTTGAACCGCCTAAATAATTGTGTAATGCTTGCGACATCTCCCCCTCCTCCCTTGGAAATGCAAGAAGTGAAAGTAACTTATAGCACAATAAAAACAATTTGTATTTATTTTACTTGTGTAGCATATTACAGTAATTAATGATAATTTAAGTAGAAATAAGTTGGCGAAGCTGACTGTACCAACAATTAAGATTGGGGCAAGTTGTAAGTAAGAATTGTGACCCCGAACATCTTGCCTGCCAGTTTGGTCAGATGGCAGTGGGTCTCCTGCACTTGAGTGAGGTGGATGGAGGTGGTTGTTTGAGAATGAAAGACGTTATTGAATGAGGTAAAATTTATAGTTTAATGACTCGAAAAAAAAGAATAGCAAGAAGTGAGATTCTACCTGAGCTCAGTTTCTCCCAAAACAAAACTTATTCTAGTTCAAATAAAACACACATAAATCTTGCATTTTGCTTGAATGAAAATTTGATACTTCATTTGATGTTTTCAAACATAAGGAAAAGCTGCAGTTTCCATGCTGAGGTTAAAAATATGTAATTGAGGCTTAGAAATATAATTTACTGTATGGTTTATAACTCTAATTGATATTTTATCTATACCAAGCGATTTGTTATTGCTTATTTTCTTAATAATATTTACAACTTCGGATTCAGTAGTAGGAGTGATATATAGTGAATTAAAAATTGTGTTATTATCAGAATGTTCAAAGTTGTTAACTCTATTAATTTTTTGCCATATCTGGACTAACATTTACAAAGGATTTATTAAACTCATTGTCAATATCTTAATTGTTATTTAGTGTTTCACCATTTTCAGAAGACAATTGTTCGATGGTTGTTGTGTCTTTGTCTTAGCAATTTTTAAAAATAAATTTCAATAACTCTTTAATGATACTACTGTATTAGTCATCTTTCACAATTTCATCATCTTCTTTTATTTAACTATTTTAAATAGCATATGGAGTATATTTATTTATTGATGAACCTATATTTAACTAAAGAGCTATAAGGATTTTTTCATAATTTTATACAATTTTTTTTGATTCTACAAGATTTAATTAAACCACATATTTTCTAGTCTCTTCTGTCTTTGATTTTGGTTTGAAGTTGTGGGGAAATTTAGAATATTCTACCAGAACTCTTGTTATATTATAAATGTATTTAGAAGTTTATTAATAGCTACATTGAAGCAGTAATATCCTGTGAATGAAAAATGTTACTCCAATAAACTTTTGCAGCCTCTCTCAATAACTTATTATAATTTATCACTTTATTTATTCTATTTTTCTAAATATCAACATTAAACTTAGGACAAGTATCTTTATATAGGATGATGGTGTGGTGGTCAGTTCCATCCAAGTCAGCTATCATCGGTAAAATATTGCTCATTCTGATAATTTGCCAAAGATATGATCTACACATATCTGTACATTAAGTTTCAATTACTCTTTTTGGTACGTTTATAAATAATCTGTAACCAAATTTAAGGCAATTACATATAATCATTGGAAAGATCATTTAATGAGAAGATGTTGATATTAATATCTTCTATATGATTTTGTAAATGTTTACCATCTAAGAGGTGATGTTGGAAAATGGAATGGAAACTGATATTGGTTTCCATTAAACTGAACAAAAATTTATTTGCACCTATACAACTACTTATTTTATTTGTATGATTAATATTCACTTTAATGTAAATGCATTTTTATTAGTATTATTGTTTGAATGATACATTAAATAACTAACTATTAGGTAAAAGTCTTTAAGAGTTATTTTGAAAATTTCAGAATATATTATATCTGGACTTTTTTTTAAAATTTTAATTTATAACATTGTGCAACAAATGAACTTTGTGTCTTGCCATGACATGCAAGTATGAGGTGTTTGCTAAATAACATAAACTAAGTGTGAAATCAAAAATTTTTCATCACAAACCAATTTTTCTGGAAACAATACGCCATATACTACTTTTAAGAAACTTGGGAACGACTCAGTAACAATACAGGAGGAATCTGTAAATGATCAATATATAAATCTAGTCACAAAATTGTTAGTATTACAAAAAATAAAATGAAAACAGTATGAGAAAATTGGATAAACCTTGAAATGTACTTACAAATTAAAAGCTTTTTGTGGAAACTTTCCTTTTGTTGGTGGGTGGTAAACTTTTCTTAGGAGTATTGGGAAGTAATCCACCAAAAGGTTTGGTGACCAACTTCTCTTACATCGTCGTTCCATGGGAGCGATATCTTGTTGAAATCGATCACCATGTTCATCACTCTCCCCACACATCTCCAAGATTATATGGGAAGAAATCCAAATGGGAATGAAGAGGCATATCACACCCAGCCTTGTAATAATCCAGGATATTGTCTGTCAGTTCCCAATAACTCTCAGATATCAAAAGACATTTCAATGCAAGTCAAGCTGCCTTCTCAGTATCTGTCAGCAACTGTTCAAAGGTAATACCTTTCAAGTCAAGGCTCTTCAGACTCAATGAAAATACCTTCTTTAATTTTTGCAGTAGTAATCGTAAGAAATTTAGAAAAAATTGAAAACCCAGGCCATTTTTGACCATTACTTTCCCAGCATTCTTCTTAAAGCACAATTTCAGATGGACTGGTGCTAACAGTATATAGTTTTAGACAACAAGGGGTTCATGAGTCAGATTTTGTTCACCAGGATTAAAAATTTCTTTCAACATTACTTTCTTTCACTACATAATGATCTTTCCTTGCCCTACTATTCTAGTGATAAAAGGAACAGCAATATTTTCTTTAACCAGTCTGCAATCATAGAAGAAATTTCAGAACTTTAAGATAACAGATTTTCTATTTGTGTTCAAATAACCAGTTTAGGGGAAAGGTCATTCCTAGGTACACTTTTCATGTTTTTAATTTTTTTTCTCTTCTTTTGGAAATTACATTATTAATATGTAGCATCCTAAAATGTGAAACATCTCTGCATATTTATATTTAATAATAATAATATCAATAATAATAAAAATAATAATGATATAGGTCTAATAATAATAATAGTAATAATAATAATAATAACAATAATAATTTTATTTCCTAAAGAATTACATCGATAGTGTACATTAGATGTTACTATTTACATAAAAAAATTAGAACAACAATAAAAACCATCACCACAAAAACAACAAAATAAGCAAAACGAATACTAATTTTGCTTGACTACATTACATTATGTTTAAGCTGTTAACAAAAAAAAAATTCTTATAAAATTTATTTTATCCAGTACACTCTAAGCCCTCTCTAAGTACTTTTTGAACTTGTCAGAGAAGGATGTGTTACTTTATACTTTGTTTCTTTGTTTTGCTTATTACCGTTGTTGACTACAGTTCACCCAATCATTTATACTGTTTGCTGCGTGAACTGTTTCTACTGAAATTTAGATTTTTTCGAAGGAACAATAGAAATGATAAGCCAAATGGCAACTAACATTAACATGAAGTAAATTGTCCAATTGTTTACATTACACATTGGTTATTGAACAAGCAATAGCCACAAAAATTATTAGACAATTAAATAATTAGGAAGGAATTAATAAGACATAATGACAAAATAATTGCAATAAATAGTGTGTAAAGGAAAAACTAAATTTTTGCTGCCCTTAATTCCAACCAAACACAGTGTTCTGGAGCTTATGTTATAACCTCTATGTCAAACAGAAAGGACATCAATATAACTTGTAATGGAAAGAGGAAAAACAACGAATGTTGCCTTTGAGAACAACCGAACTCAGATGGCCCATGGAACTTAACTTTTATGTCATCTTTGTCAGCCTCATATGTTGCAGAACCATCATAAATTTTGAATGAGTGAAGCATTATAAGTATTTCTTAAAAATGCACAATAAAGTTGTCAGATTTCTCCTTTTCTGTAATTGAACTATTGCTGAAGAATGAATTGACTTACTACAATCTTTAACAACAAACAAAACTGCAGTATTAATTGTCTCTGCTGATGGTTGGTTTTTTGTTGTTTCCTTTGCTTTACATCCTGAAACCAAATGAATTCAATTTAATGTTACACTTATGTAACTAGGGATGTCGCTAGTACATCAACAGTCACTGTCCCTAGGCATACAACAATCCACAATCATGAATGTACATGACTACTGTTCATTATAGATTATCTGAAGGAAAGAAGTATACACTTTGAATTATATACATTTTAAGCTAGTAAGTGTTGATATACTCAAATTTGGTAAAATAATAGTAGTTATTACAAAATTGATGAAATGTAAATGTAAAAAGTTTTACTATTCACTCATGAAATCTATTAAATTCTCATAAAATCATAGAATCATCTCATACTACAAAATAGTTTACTTGAATAAACATAAATGACAATAGCAGTGAAGGGAAAATAAAATTCTGAAATTTATCTCACAGACTCCTTGAATTGGTATTGAGAGTTTCTTGTTTCCATTGGGTAAGAGAATACCTTTGTCACTCAGAGGCGCCCAGAGAAAACCAGAGACTAGGGGCAGTAGATGTAAGGGGGGCCCTTCATTTCAAAACAAAATCTTCCTCCTTCCACAATTCATAAACGGAATTAATTTCCGCATACACCAAAAATTACTTATGGCATTAAATTTGGATTAGAGATTAATACATTTTTTTATATCTTTTGATTAAAAAAAATCAAGACTACAATTAAGTTAGGGTGTGGGGCAAATTACCCTAGTGTCCTCCCTTCTGATCACCTCTGTTGAGACTATTCATTGAGAAATTTCTAAATAGGCAGCCTTCTTTCAGGTTGTTAATCATGCCCAATTTTGTAAGCTGGCCATTCATGATATTACACCAATACCTAGGATAATACACCAAACACTCTCTCATTAAGAAAAGAGGGGAAAGACCAAACTGTCGTTTACAGAATGTAATTCTGGTGTTTGGTTGTAACATGTTCTTTTCTTGAAGATAAGACCCAAGTAATTCTGCTTGCCTCTTTAAAAAAATGTAGATCTCTTACAAGATTGTTCAATTCAGCCAGCGACAATGGCTGAGGTTGTAACTGTGGCTGCAGATGGCGCGTAATTAAGATGTACATGATCTGTTTGTTTGTCACTACGATCGTCTGTTTCATCTTCCAGTGTCGATTCCGTTGGTGGTTTTGGATCAGAGAGATAATCAGAATGCGGGACTGAGCGCATTGAAGATTCCAAATTTGGATAAGAAACTGTGTTTTGATTTACTTGAGATTCCTGTTACTTTTGTTAAACAATAGTAGCAATCTGTAACGCGGTTTCTAGGTTCCCTCCACAACTGTGGTTTGGAAAATGTTATAGATACAACCAGCTAGACAATTTTGGACCTGGGGCAATGCTGAAAAGTAGCCCTCACCCCCAAAAATTAAATATGAAAGTTGTATCAAGAAACTATATAAGTTTAATTTTATTTTAACAAATAACAAAAATTACCATGTTCGAGTCTGAAAATTTTTTGGAAATATATTTAAAGAAATAATTTTAAGTAAAAGTATTTACTGATCAAATAATACAATTTTCATGGTGAGCTTAAAATGTTAAAAAAAATTTGTTCTGTGGAGTTTTAGTTTAATAAAATTACTTTTTCAGAATTAGCTTGAAGGTCCTTTAATATTTTAGGTAGACATTCTTTCACATAATAAATTTTTATTACAATCATGCAATTTTTAGACTTACATTTTGAAGGTTTCTGTTTTTCGTCTTCAGAGTCTATTAAATATAAGTGAATACAATTTTCATAAAAACAACATTAGTGAAACAATTCTACAAGCTATAAATAAGAAATTGTTTAAATTGATTTATATACATACCTTTTTTTCAATTTGATTTTTGTTTATGATAATTATTTCATGATATATTTTTAATTTAAACATTGCAACTAAAAACCAGATAAAAACAATTAAAATTACATTACAAAATTATAATTTCATTAAATACAATCTTCGGAAGAAATTGCAACAAATGATAATCTAATGAAATTAATATAATATAATATAATAATATCTAAATATTGTATGATTTTAATACAAATTTATTATAAGAATAAATGTCTGCCAAAAAAATTAAAGGACATTCAAATCAATTCTCAAAAAAAATCAAGATTGGCAGTCTTATTCTCATTGAATAATTTTAAAATTTTCTTTCAAAACAATACAGTTACTTGTCCAAAATATGAAATAATAAATAAAAATTTCAGTAGAACCTATTTTTATGTTAGTGTCATTTGATTAAATACATTTTCTATTTTGAAGATACGTTAATATAGTGTAACTATCATTATCTGAAACAGACTTGGATATGTTATTTGATATTAAAGCTACTTTTGGCAATAATTTGCAATTATATTACTCACTTTATTTTCAACTTGGCAATATTAATTGATTTTAACTACAAATGTAAAAAATAATACTAAAATTATTAATTTGTTTACATATTTATCTCTTAATAATAGATATTATATTAAATTAATCATTGTTGACTCATCATGGATCATGAATTTAATGGTACCAAATAATATATTTTCATTTTATATTAGATAATAGACTAGATGTGTGTTGTTAATATATACTATACCATAAATAATAAATATCTATATATAGCTATATATATATATCCTACTTATATATATTATATAAGATAATATCACTTCCGTTTTTGAAAATACATTACATTTATATATTTAAGGTTTTGTCAATGAAACACATGCAATTGATTTTGAGTTAACTTAAATGGGTATTTTCTACATCAGTAATATTTTTCAGGCATGTTTGTGTGTGTAAGAGTAAATGATGTAGTGTTTTAGTTTTCATATTTTATTCTCAATACATATTAAAGCCAATCCATATAATCAGTATTGACTCATCGTGAATGTTTAGTAGGTTTCTATCAACTTTATCCCATTTTCGCCCAAAACTTTTTTCTTCAAATTGTTTCATTCTTTCTATAATGCTTTTCTGGGTATTAACAACTGGGGAATTCAGGGAAAATGTTAAAAAATAATTTCAATATATTTAATGAAATATAGACTGGGCCGTCCCAACCCTTTGGGTATTAGGGTATACAAAATTACAGAAATCACGACTTTACAAACCTTATTTATTTTCAAATAATGAAATATCCTCCAAAATTATGAGCAAAGAATTTTAAACTTTATTGTTACTTAAATATTAATAAAAACTAAATTGCTAATACTAATGAACATACTTCAAATCTAGATAACTTAAAATGTCACTTATGGTAAGTTTCAAAGCATTTGTGATGCACTTTTCACAAGATTTATTTGTTTTATTTTTGCATAGGCCACACACCCTCTTCTGTCATGCGTGTTCTTATGTGTTGATCTGGTGAAGAAGGCCAAAGGATAGAAAGAGAAATGCTCGTTGTGGACCTGCCACCTAAGGCAATTTGCCATACTTGAACAAAATTGTTTGCACCACATTTCTTCTAAATTACAGTAACCAAATTGATAATTTGGAATTCAGAAGAACTGTGGTCAAAACAAAGCAAAACCTCTAGTAGGTCAACCCCACCTTTAAACTTATTATATTGGGCCAATGCAAACGGTTGATTTATTTCAATTTTGGTTTTACTCTCTTACTGAGAATACTTTCTCTTAGTTTTTTGTAATATTTCAATTCCTTATTCTTTTGATATCATCACTGGATTGTTGTCATTCCTTTTAAGTATCATTATGTTGTCATTAGGATCTACTGCCACTGTAATATCCCTTTGACTCGTGTACACGTAAACTTCCGCGGCTCAATTCCATAAATTCTTGGCTATCCGGGAGATGCGCGACGTTGGCTGAGAGGCCGACGTTTCGCCTGACAAGTCACAGGCATATATTAAACGATTTTGCTATCGATAATTAAATCGCACTCAATTTCTGTTTACTCCGGGATATAAAATCTACACAGCCAAATACATTTTACTTTGTTTTGCAAGGGTAATTAATTGTATTTTCTTATCATATATATATATATATCTTGATCAAGTTGTAAAAGTACTATTTTATTGAGTTAATTTATTAGTAATTAGCAATTAAATGGTAAAAAAATTGTTAGTTTAAGTTATTTAAGGGAGTAAAAAGCACAAAAACTTTGGTTCCTTGTTATCAAGTTAGAAAAACATTGCGTTTCCTTTTTAATAAAGTGCAATTAAATAAATTTCTTGGTAATCAATTAGCAATTAAATAGCCAAAAACATTTTGGTAGTTTTTGTTGTTTTTAAGAAGTAGAAAAAATGAATGTTTTGCTACCTTGATATCAAGCTGGAAAAACACTGCGTTTTTTTTAAATAAATGGCAATTAAATTAATTTTATGGTAATTAATTAGCAAATAAATCGCCAATAACTGTCCACTAAGTTTCACTGTTAATGGTTTGTAGTTTTATATACCTCTCCTCGGGGAATTGGTGCTCGCTCCTGATTAGACGTGCTTCCCTACGTCCGCTGTGTCGCCGATGGTGTGGGAAAATTACTACGGAAGAACAACGTCCGTACGGTGTTCACAGCACCCGACAAGATACACAACGCCTTGGTACGCATTAAAGATGCGTTGCCCCCTCCAGTCGGCAGGCGTA
>BOPP01000120.1:3969474-4018007 GCA_017312745.1 Gryllus bimaculatus | reverse complement strand
ATGGCAGAACACTCCGAGATTACGGGACACGCCATAGACTTCGACAAGACCCGGCTCCTGCATAAGGAAAAACGCTACTGGCGGAGACGTATAAAAAAGGCACTAGAAATAAACAGACGGCCGCAAAACATCAACGCGGTCGCTGGCCGCGTGTAATATTGTAATTTATTTAATTTTTTGTGAGATTTCTTGTCTTTCCGCATCTTATTCCTCTTTAGTAACAATTAATTGTTTGAATTTTGAAATCAGGTGCTTCGGTAATAAACTAATTTGTGATCTGTTTTGCATGTTTTCGTGAACAAGGGTCATTGAAAGTACTCTCGCCTTGGTCCTACAGATACATTGTCTGCTTGCACCATGAGGATATCGAAGTAACATTCCCTTTCGTAACTCAAATTATTTATAATGTCAAATAAATAAACAATACACTTCACGCAAACAATTTCAAGCAATGTAATGCAAGACTGTAGCACTGCTGCAAGCCCTTCGCGCTGCCGACGGAAGTGGTGGCGCGGGGTCAGACAGATCGTATTGCACGACGGCTCTGTTGTTATCGCTCTTCCAGGAAGCGTAGCGCTGACGCGAAGTGCTTATATCGTTCAGACAAAGGATAAAGCATATGGTGAAAGGTATAAGACATGTAAAACTAGTGACTCGCAAAATTCACACAGGACGGAGCGGGGGCGCCACCTCTCTCAGGTTAATGGCGTGAGATATCTTATAAAAAAAGGTGTAATTTTTGGAAAAACAAAAGAATTCCCCAAAATGAACTTACCGTCATATTAAAGAGTGCAATAATCACTATCCATTTGAAAAGTTTAAAGAAAAAATTAAAGTCGTTTTTGAGAAAATGGCATTTGAGCGCTTCTGAAAATCCGGCCTCATTTTCACAGAAAATTTGCGTTTTCGAGAAACTATATATAACATTATTTAAAGCACATGTATACGTAAATGCAATAATTTGAACAAATCGCCGCCAACGTTCATGCGCAGATAGCATACTTATTGTACAACAATTGATCGAGAAAAGACGCGAATATAACCTTCCTACATATATCCTGTTCATAGATTTTGAAAAGGCCTTTGACAAAGTCTCTCGGAATAAGTTATGGAGTATTATGCGTAATAGTGGATACCCTAACCACATCATAGAAACCATCAAAAGCTTATATTTTAAAACCACTATCAGTATTGACAAAGGAACAGCGAACAACCTAACTGAATATACAAACCAAGGAGTCAAACAAGGGTGCCATTTTTAGTACTTCAGAAGACGACCTACAGAGAGCTGCCCATTACCTCGAGTTAAGAAGGAAAAATTATAACTTGAAGATATCAACCTCTAAAACGAAAACAATGGCATTCCAGGGGAAAAACCATATCAGATGTAAAGTAGTGATAAACGAAAAAAGTATTGAACAAGTAAACAACTTTAATTATTTAGGATTTAACATCTCATACTGCGACAAAAAAGATATAAACATAAAGATCCAAAAATTCCAGAAATTGTGCGGTACTATACGCAGAGCACTAAGACAAAAGACCAGACAAGACACCCAACTAAAATTTTACAAAACTATGGCAGTCCCAATGCTAACTTATGGATGCGAAAACTGGACAGTCAATAGGTCAGACAGAAGAATAATCGAAGCAGAAATGAGATTCCTGAGACCATTAGCAGGATATACACTACTAGATCATAAGAGAAATGAAGACATCAGAGGTGAACTACAGATCTCCAGCATACTGGAGAAGATCGACTCAACGAGGAAGAATTGGTTCGAACACCTAACCAGAATGCCACAAGAACGGCTTCCCAAGACTATCCTCGAATACAAACCAAAGGGGAAACGACCCAGAGGCAGACCCCACACAAGATGGAAAGAGACTCTTGAGAGCGGAACGGGCCACTAGGCCCAAACCTTGTTGCTGATGATCGCCGCCAATATAAATATTAACGACGTGAGAGGGTAGTAAAAAAATTAATTTCATATATTTTGAAGAAAACAACAAAGTCTTAGAGTACATTAGACACTATCCCTACCAAAAGTTAAAATATAATATGGAACAGTTTTGAGTTTTGTCATTTTTTAAATGTACTTATTTCACGCAATATTGCACGAAAACTACTAAAATTTTAAAACAATTTACATAACAATGAAGGAACTGATTGCGGACAACAAATTTCATTTGAAAGAAAAATCTCTATCTTCAATTTTGTAGTTTTGGATTTTTGTGTAATTTTCGAAAAAAACGATCAATACCCGCAAATAAGACTACAGCTATATTTCTTATCGTTCCTTATTACACAAGTAGAGAAAATTTATAGAAAAAATGTGGAGTAGAATTTTAGAATTTTTTTGTAAATTTCAATCGCTAAAAACGCAAAAACTTAAGTTTTTTTCAAAAAACTTGTTGTACACTACCTTATTTTAGGAGCTAAATCTGTACAACAGACTGTCTAAGACACAAATCTCTTTGTCCAATTTTGAAGTTTTTTTTGTTTTTTGTTGTTGTTTTTTAATTTTCGAAAAACCAGGGATGTTCTCGACAATAATATACCACTCTCTTAAACGTCCTTTGCACTATACAACAACAACATATAATGAAAAAATATGGAGCCATTATTTTGAAAATGTTGATAATGTTCCAGGTGCTTCATTTAACATCATGCGACATCAGCTAGAACAATTGGGGTATATCAATTTTGGAGAAATTCGGCTGAACGGTTTATGCACTAAGGCATAAACAGACGGACGGACACACGGATAGACAAGCACACAAACAGACGGACGGACGTACAGAAGTTTTGCTGTCAATCGAGTTTTCGGTATCAGGTACTCACGAAACATGGATTCTTGGAAACATGGATTTCACAACGTGTATGAGGATTTTTTTCTTTATATTTAGCAACTGGATTTATCCAATTTTTTCTTATCAGGGCCCAACAATAAAAGTGTTTGTGTCGAAAATTCGCCGTTTTCTGACGCACGATTTCAAATACTTCCTCTTCTTACGTCAGGAAAGGCGAGAACATCCATTTTGGAAACATTGCTACGTATGGTTTAGCGCTTGTGATATCCGTGAAGTTAGCACCACCACCACCACCAAAATCACTGGACCCATTACCATTCGTTTGTACCGATTTGTACCACAAAAACATTCGTTTGTACCGAAACCACTTACAAGATACAGCACTTTATATTGTGGTGGTAACAACTTCACACTGGCACCGCCACCATCGTAAAAATATTTGAAAGCATTATAAATCGTTTGTACCGGATAGTTCTACCAGAATTATCGTTTGTACCAAAAAGCTTATGAGGATACAGCCATTTAATGGGGCGGCGGGAGGTGAATCGGAACTGTACCCCTTATTCTCGTCACACTAACGGTAGAAAAGAGTAAAATCGTACCCACTCAATTGTACCTGGTTTGTATCGGATAGTTACATCAGAATTTTCTTTTGTACCAGATAACTAATGTACCAAAACCACGTACAAGATACAGCACTTTTTATTGTGGTCGTGCCACACTTCACACTGGCACCGCCACCATCGTAAAAATATTTGAAAACATCATAAATAGTTTGTACCTCGTTTGTACCGGATAGAGTACCAGAGTTTTCGTTTGTATCAAAAACTTAGGAGAATTCAGCCATTTAATGAGGCGGCGTGAGGTGAACGATCATCGTAGAAATGTGGAATCTTATTCGTTCGTTTCTACCTGTCGTTTTCCGTTTTTTCCATCAGAATACTCGTATATGTTTTTACTAAACTATTGGTATCAAATGATTTACTTTTTTTACAATTTTTTTACAAATTTCAATTCTTTTAGAAATCTCTATGTTCATGTGAGCCAGACCTTGTTTTGGAGAGCACTTTGTATTGTTAACCACTCACTTTCTAGATATGAACGCGATAATATGCTTTTTTGTGCTGCGGCGACCAACTGGCTATTGTTATCAGGCTAAGTTAGAAGAATATGGTTCTACCTTTCAATATAGTTTGTTTATAATATTTACTGATATTTTGCCGCCGCCTCTCATTGGCGTGTGACACCCATTATTCCTACTCTCCTTATATCTTACCACAAACTTGGTCATAATATTAAAATCATAAATGTTTCATGTTCAGAATTTCTAGCTCAGACAAAGAAAAAAGTGGTAGCATATCCGTCGTGCCTGTGATAAAATGCATTTGGACTGAAACTGATGTAGAATGAGAATGCCTGATCAAAATTCTATTTCCTTCACCCCGGATTTTTCTAGATGCTTTTGGCATTGTTAACATGAATGTAGTGCGAAATATGTATTATGTTCATCATGCCTTTTTTTATTGTATTAGTCGAAAGATGAGAGGTTCTTGAATATCTGGTAGAGTTTTTGCGTAATGAGACCGTAAAATTTGCTGCTTTAATATGGTCTCTTATGGTGACCTGACAGATCGGTTTTATTTAAAAAAAATAAGTGATTTGGTAGTTTTAGTATTTTAATAGAAATCCCTTTTCTCTTAAGCACTATATTTTATCTAATTGTTTGCATTTCGTGAATAGTAGTAATGCATTTTGAATGGTTCTCGTGTCTTATCTTCAAAACATTTAACTCTTTTCATTTTGAGTGCAACATCAACAACGATTACAAAAGACTCTGTCACTTGGAAATCTCTTTTGAAGATTTTTATCTCCAACGATGTTATAATTTTATTAATGAATGTCTGAATAATACAGCTCTCGAAGTTATATGATGCAGTAATTTCATTTTATCAGCTTTAGTTTATCAGCTATTTTGTTTATCTTTTATCAGCATCTAAATTAATATCATAATGAGATATAAAATGTACTGAAAACCAGCAAATAGTTTCTATGAATTATACAATCGCATCCCTAGAAATAATATGGCACATTGTAAATGCAAAAATAGTTTTCAAATTTCAATCAAAACTATTAACACATTAAAAATTGATCATGTAGTTTCATTAACTAAGCAAAAATAAAATAGGAGAATAAGAAAAAAAAATATTGCGATATGAAGGATAATAAGGAGCCGTAGGAGTCAATGAGTAGAAACTCAGCCTAACAATGAGAATTTGACACCTGACAATGAGAGAATATTCTGTGAAATACACGCCGTTTCGCGACGTTCCTATTGTTCCATTGCAACTTCATAATTAGAGTGGCCAAATAGCTGAAAAGTGAATTTATATCTATCGCACACTAAATTAAAGTTTGTACAAAATTATTTTCAATAGTAAATTGTAATTGAATTAAGTAAAGTAAAAGAAAAATAGAAGTCAGGTCTTCTTAAGAAGAGTCTTCTTAAGCGCGAGAAAATAAAAATTACAAAAATGTATTATTTTATTTTTCTCTCATTCGTTAATATTTACAAGAGCGGCGATTTTTCACATAATTGCATTAATGATCACGTGTCCGTGAAAATCTCAAAATTTCTTTTTTTTAGAAATATTTAAACGTCAATGTCTCTCTCCAAATTGTTTCTTCAAGCGTTTCGAGCGGATACTGTTTCTTGTAGTGATTAAAATCACGTAAACTTCGTTTTTATATCTCCTTTTTGTAATAATAATAATAATAATAATAATAATAATAATAATAATAATAATAATAATAATAATAATAGCAACTAGCGTACCCGTGCGAGAACTCTCGCATATTGATTCCCTCCCTTTCCCTACTCTTTCAATTAAGAAGGAAAGTTGTTAATGAAACGTATTTATTTGTTAAAATTGTATAAATGTAACTTCTTACTTACAGAATATCAAACAAAAATGCAAACAATGCAATTGATGTTCGAAACAAGTTTTCATTAAAGGAATGATTCAGTGTTATCGAAATGTTCGAACAATTCACACTTAATTAAAATCATTTGAAGTTCCTTGACAGTTAGCTTTTTGCTTTCCTTGATAGTCACAAAATATTAGAAAAGAATTTTACTCTTGAGAAAGCCAAGTAACATTTTATATACAGGGCAAGTACAAACCTACTCTTTGCAATATTATTTAAGTTTCCTGGACTTTTTGTGAGGAACAGAGGCAGAGCACCAACTTACTGGGGTGCGAAAATAGTAAAATTACCTTATTTGTATACTAAAAGGTATTGGAGTATTTACTGCGTTCTTACGTTTCTCGGGGAAAGCAATTCTGAGCTAAAAAAAATTAAAACTAATATTTTCACCTTTCAGTAATAAATATATGTCCATGAAGTTGGCACCGCCACCACAGCGAAAACCGCCCTAACCCTAACACACCGTCCAAACCTACGAAATTTGCTCGTTTTTACCTTTATTACAAAAATTTTCCACTGCCAGTAGTCGATGCGAGGAGGTCGTCTATGGTCTTGAATAAGAGGTGGATTTTGATGAACTAAAACAATGCTAAAAATTATAAATAAAATGCTTAAAAATGCCCAAAAACAAAGAAAAAGAACTAAAAAATTTGATCAAAACCACTTCATGCAAGTTAAGATGTTGGATACTATGTTACTGATGTAATCAAGACTTCTACCTTTTGTTCAAGTGAACTCAACTTCCGAACTTTGAGTTTGCACTGTTCATAAAAATAAAATATCTAGCTTTATTTATCGTGAAATCGGCCACAATGACATAGGTGCCGAGAAATGTCACAGGAACATTGGATTACATAGTACTCACACGGGTGATATTATATGTATGAGCGAAGAAATCGAACCCGTAACACAGAAATTCTGTGAACATTTTGCGTGGAACTATGCGGTACAAACTAGGTACAATCGATAAAGCATGATTTCACAATTTTCTACAGTTGCTGTGACGAGAATGAAGGTTAAGTTCCAGTTCACCCCCCACAACCTCATTAAAATCGCTGTATCTTTATTAGTTTTCTGGTACAAACGAAAATTCTGGTGAAACTATCCGGTACAAACCAGGTACAAAAGATTGAGTATGATTTTACTATTCCTCATTAAATGGCTGTATCCTCGTTAGCTTTTTGGTACAAACGAAAATTCTGGTGGAACTATGGAATATTTTTACGATGGTGGCGGTGCCAGTGTGAAATTGGCACGACCACAATAAAATGTGCTGTATCTTGTAAGTGGTTTTGGTGCATTAGTTTTCTGGTACAAAATAAAATTCTGGTGTAACAATCCGATACAAACCAGATACAATCGATTGGCTACGATTTTACTCTTTTCTACCGTTACTGTGACGAGAATGGGGGTACAGTTCCGGTTCATCTCCCGCCGCCTCATTAAATGGCTGTATCCTCATTAGCTTTTTGGTACAAACGATAGTTCTGGTAGAACTATCCGGTACAAACGATTATAATGTTTTCAAATATTTTTACAATGGTAGCGGTGCCAGTGTGAAGTTGGCACCACCATAATAAGTGCTGTATCTTTTAAGTGGTTTTGGTACAAACGAATGTTCTTGTGGTACAAATGGGTACAAACGAATGGTAATTGTTTCCGTGGTTTTGGTTGTGGTGATGGTGCCAACGTCACGGACACGCGCTAGTGGTGTTCACAGACGGACGGGCAGATGGATAGGCAGGCGGACAGACTGTCAAGAAAATATACAATTATTGTTATTTATTCTAAAAAATAGACGATACAAAGCTAACTTATTCGCAATATACTGTCTTGTTTTCAGGTTTGCGATTATTCTAGGGCACTACCTGGTCTTTCTGTGGGTTTTTTGACGATTAAACTGTACGCAGATGCCTGCATGATTGGTTCAGATCTCATTTTCGTTAAAAGTACTGCTTTCTCGAAAATTTTAAAATTTGTTCGGAGGCTTACAATACGTACAATCACTAAATTATGAAGATATATTTTTTCTTAATTAAATGTTTTCATCAAAAACAAATATTCAAAGAAGATACTGTTGAAGAAGAGAGACAAATCTTTGATTCGAACCTGGGTAATTCAAACTAACCGGGTTGGAGCGCTTTCCTTATTTATATTTTCCACTTGTTTACTGCAAATTTTGGTGTAGAAAATGAATTGTTAAAACTGATGGTTTTACAAGCACGTTTTTCATAACTTGCACAGGGCGTGCGTAAGAGGAACAATTCTGGGATTCGAACCCGAGTAATAAAAACTAACCCATCCGCGGGACTTCTTTACAAATTATATTTAGCATTATTAACGGCAATATTTACCGTAGAGTATGAATTGTTAAAGCTAATGGTTTAGGCGGAACGACGACATAAGCAGGGCGCTCGCAAGAGGTGCATTTCTTGAATTCAAAACCGGGTAATTGAAACTAATAGGTCCGCGGCAATTTTTTTTGTTATTAATAATAGTTAGCACTTGTTTACGACAATTTTTTGCGTAGAGTATGAATTGTACGGCTGTCGTTTTAGAAGGTGCAGGCTTTTTTACTTCCACAAGGCGATTGTAAGAGGTACAATTCTGGGATTCGAACCCGTGTAATGGAAAATTACCGGTCTGCAGTAAAAATTTTTTTTACAGTTTATATGAAACACGTGTTTACGACAAATTTTGGCGTAGAGTATGCATTGTTATGGCTTTGCTATTTAAAAGCCTTTTAGCTGGTTTAGAGGTCTTTTAACATGCACAGGACGTTCCTTAGAGGGACATTCTGGGATTCGAACACGTGTAATTGACACTAACCATTCCACGGCAATTTTCTTATTACAGTTTATATTCAGCACTTAATTACGCCAACTTTTCGGGTAGAGTATGAATAGTTGTTTCTGATGAATTAGGAGGAACGGGCTTCTTTACTTGCACGGAGCTCTCGTAAGAGGGCAAAACCTGTAATTGAATCTAACCGGCCAGAGGAAAATATTTTTGTTACAAATTGTGTTTAGTTTGTGTTTCCGTCAAATTTTGGAGTAAATATGAATTGTTATGGATGCTGTTTTAGGAGGTATGGTCTTCTTTACTTGTGCTCTACGTTTCTTAGAGGGACATTCTGGATATTCGAACCCGCTTAATTGAAACTAACCGCTCTGTGGCAAATTTTTGTTTTGAAGACTATACTGAGCACTCAGTTACGGCATATTTTGACGAAGAGAATGAATTGTTATGACTGATGGTTTAGGAGGAATTTCTTAACTTGCTCAGAGCTTTTGTAAGAGGCCAAACTCTGTGATTCTAATCCAGGTATTTGAATCAAACCGGTCTGCGGTAAAAGTTTTGATTACAGATTATGTTTAGCACTGGTATGTGGCAAATTGTGAAGTAGAATATGAATTGTAAAGGCTGATAAATTACAGTGCACGTCTCATTTCTTTTTCGAAAGCGCTTGCAATAGGGGCGTAGCTTTCATTTTTTGGTTTTTTGTTAATATTTTTGAATGTAGATATGAGTTTGATTTTTTCACCAATCGTCTCTAAATAAAAATTTTAAAATTTGGAGTTTAGTTTTATGTATATATTTACATTATTGGCTGATTTAGTGGTGTGGTCCTGCTAAGTTTCATTAGAAGTTAGCATAAGCATCGATATTTTTGAGAAAATGTTTCTCGGCAATTTTTTTCCACATCGTAAGAACGACGAAACAGCGGCAAATTATGGGATATGCAGGTTTGTGATTGGTTGAAATGGTCCTGCTAAATTGTAGGATGTGTAGATGTCAGAAATTGTTGTGCATTTCTCTTTATTTCAAAAGTGAATTAATCCATGCCAATGCTAGAATACCGACATAATACAGTATATCCGGCACTATTCTGATAAGATTGTTCACTAGAATCGATTCACTGTCTGAAACTTTATTCGTGGGCATGGACTTGGTGAACTGAGTTCAATAATACGGCATCTTGATTCTCTCTCTTAATATTTTTCGTTAATTATGTTTGAAAATATTTTTATTAAAGACGTTTTGTATTACAGTGTAAAAAATGAAGATTATATAAAACATTTTATCTGTTGCTAACAATATTTTTGTTTAACGCATATTTTCAGTGCATATATTGTCAATTTTAAGTTCATGTTTGCATGCATATTTTAAACTTTTTTAGTGCGTTAAGTTCCGGGGTCCATTAAGTGGACAAGTAACCAAGAAGCCTTTTAGACTAAAAATATGAACATACAACATCGCACATGATATGGATACCTGTTGATGAGTTGAAAACTTCACCGGATACTTTGTGTTATATAAATAACGTAATTTTTTTAATAATACAATTTTAAATGTAATGTAATCTTTTACTAATTGTGAATCACTGTTTAGAAGAAAAAAATGATGTATTGTTTGATGTACGATTAAGTTATGATATATAAAACACCTTTGGGTTTATTTTGTATTTTCAAAAGTATTTTAAAATACTATTTTAAATTTTGTATCTAAAATATTTGATGTAAGTATTTTGTATTTGGTATCTTAAATACTTTCGGCAGAGTATTTTGTACCTGAAATACATTTTTCAAGTACTTTGCCCAATCCTGATTGCATTCTTCGATCAAAAAAATAATCAAGTGAGCGTTTATAACGTTTCGTTTCTGCCGTGATGTAAGTAATCATGAGTTGCGTCATTGTTTCTGCGCGTGCTTTCAGTAGTATGAAACTTCAATGATTACGTGAATAAGTAACGTATGAATAAGTAAGCGTGAATAATTTAACCGATGCATATGTAATTCAAAATAAATAGTTGTTATTGAAATATATCACCTCTGATTACCTAAATGCGGTTTTTACAACAATTTTCATATAACGTTCACAGCACAATTGACGTGAACTTTTCTCTTTTCTCAGGTAACGCTTCATCTGTACTTTTCAAATACGCTGTCTGCAATTCAAAGATCTCTACATGAAGCCGCTCACAAGTCTGGAGCACCTGTTCTATTAGTGGCAAATAGTGTTGAATTGAGAACTCGAAATAATTTGGCGGATGTACATTCAAAAGGGCTTATCCATGTGATATCGGTTACTACCGAAGTTCCCGAAAATATGCGTTACGTGTGGAAAATTATGTCGCTGTTTCATTCCACCAACGTTATTGGAATTTTTATTATCGTGTGCATTGATCTTTATAAAACTCCACAGAAAATACTACTTAGCACACTGGACTATGTTCGCGATAAACTTGGTACACCTGATATAATTTTTTTAGGCACAGGACCTGAACCTCACTTGATGATACCAGTTAATTACGATATGACGTACCCCGAGTACGAAGTTTTCGTATCACCACTTTGGAAATTACAAGAAAACAACGTCCGCAGCCTTCTTCGACGGTGGGGCACCTCGCGTAGAGTGGGAAGCCTCGGCGCCTACGCTCTAAGTTACTACCGCGAAAACCAGATCCTCGATACTGTTTCAAGCCGTCGCTGGACAATTCCACCAGAGCTCAACCTCCTGAAAGTGCTGGACGAGTACGGGGTGAAGCCCATCATCTTGAGGAAACAGAAGTTCCCTCCGAAAAGTATCGCTAAGCCCTGGGTGGCCTATCTGGACCCAGTGAATCTGGGAACAATGTGCAGGTACTGTGCGCCACTTCCATCTATACTGCGATTTTCGCAACTCTGCCCGTGGCAGGTATTAGCTGTTGACAGTTTCATCCAATCGGGATCTTGAACGTCACCATAGTGCATTCCGCATGTATCAAAAGAACTTTTGGCAAGTGGTAGCTTCATAGGTCAAACAGTTTTTTAGAAGTAGAGATTTGAAAGACCTGGTGCAGCATCTCTTTACAATACTTCTATAAGATTTTTGAAAATTTGAGATACAATATTTTCTTCGTTTTTCTTCAACAAATGAAACTGTGCATACTTGCACATCCTTTCTTGCTCTATTAAATGAAACCACTGTCAATTTTTCCTGCAATAACACACAGTGGGTACATTTGCAGTAAAATCGCAGTACCAAATTAGTTATTATAAATTATTTTTCTTTTTAGTGATTAGCGAAAATAAGTTACTTCCTGCGATGTGCGGCATTGGGAGAGCGCTCGAACGGAAGGGAGAAAATAATTTCAGGCAACCTGTCGACGCCCAGGGGACAAAACGCTGACGGCCGGATTTGTCTTCGTTATCGAATCGAATATCGATCGGTCGTATCATCGTTAGCATGAATTCCATTCGTTCGTTAGCGTATACAATTTTGAAGAAATGTTGGATTATTTTGTAGAAGGGAAAAGTGGTCTATTTTGTATAATCATTCGTTTCGTTGTATAATAACTTTTCATGCACTTCTAAATACTCATATTATTAATTATTCGATTTTATAAGCCGAGCCTAATATCGGATATCAAGGTTTCAGCTCTATAGTGAGCTGCAACCAAATAGCATCCATGTCAACTATACTACTTCTCCCAATATCCATTACTCAGTGGAGTTGAGATAGTGTGATGGCATGGATACTCACAGCTAACACAGACACAGAGCTTTCATATAATAAATATTTATTTACAAAGAAAACACAACAAATATTTGCAATGAATTTACACTTTACCCCTTAGTCTGATAGACCTGCTATCCCCTGATCGCGGGAGAAATCCCAACCCGATTCATGATCGGTTTCAATTGTGGCACTCGCCACTCCTACATCTGAAGCGCGCACAAAGCCAAGCTTCCGTGATCGGATGTCACACTGGAACACAAAGTCCATACCGGCGTATCAACTGATGGTTTGCCTCGATCGCAGGAGCGATCTTACCTGATTGAGAATCGGCCGCGAGTCGTGGCACTCAACCACTCCTCACCTCGGAGCATCCAGCATTGCTCCCACGTGACCGCAGTCACCCAAGGACACAAAGTCATCCACAGGCTCGTCAACAAGAGACGTGCCTCGCCAGCCCTGCTCGCCGCTGCACCGTCGTGGCGCCAAGATTTTATGCAACTGCACGAGGTTCTTTCACTGTCTCCAGAACCCACCCACTGGCTCTATGTACTCCCTTATATACTCGAGGCTCACGTAACCTACTAAGTCACGCCGCCCCCGCAGTGTCCTTTGCTTGCATGAGGTTTTAGTCTCCGTTCCTTAAGACCGGAGGACCCCAACGCCTCGTATCTCCCTTTGCCGCGTGCTGGCTTTTAGGAAAAACACTTGTCTCCGTCCTGTGGCGAGACGATTTCCTGTTGCTAATCTCTGACCACGCGTCCCCAAATAACTAGCCAGCGAACCTCGTGGCAGCACGTTACAATAGTCTTCGTGCCCGAAGAGTGACATTTAAATTTTTCGTTTAAGTGACAGTTTCGTAACAGTTAAATTTTTGTTCGCTTTTAAAATAAACTTTTTACCAAGCATTTTTAACTATATTATATGTAATAAAATTAAGGAAGAATATTAGTTTGAAACTAGAATCAACTTGTTGTCTCGTACTATTTACATTATGTATTTCGTAAGGAAATAGTTTTAAGGCTGCCAATATCGGAGGCTTGAGGGATCCTATTATCAGGTATCTAATATTATGGTGTTATTATTGTTATTCTCATTATTTTTATAAATATGTAGCCAGAATGATCAATCATTTATGAACTTATTCAAATTTTACTATCCTCAAGAAGTTGAAAGATGGTTTCTAACAATTCTTATACAGCATTAGCCTGTTATCAAACTGAAGAATTTATGGGTAAAGCTTACGTTAAGTCACGCCACTCTTCTGCTCTGATGTACACATTTAGTAAAATAAAAACTCTTACTGATCTACTAAGTACAATTTTATTGTTTTCACTACTTGTTTGCTTATTCAATATTAGAGCCCTCCCTCCTCATCCGATATTAGGAGCCTATTTTTCAAAAGTGCAAAAGTGTCAACTTTTACAATAAATTACACACACACACACACACATTGGAACCATTACCTATCAATGGTTGAAATAACAACGCAACATTCAAATAGCGCGGGAAAGAGGTCGGAGACTCATATTGATATACAATCTGAGACATTTGAATTGTGGTGTCCGTGCCGACCGACGTGGGAGAGAGCGTGGTGGGAACGAGAGGAGACGGTTAGTGGAACCAGGGCCCGGCAACTCTCTATCAAAATTGGGGACAAAGCTTGAGGTTGCTACTATAGGAAGCGCTAGTGTCGCCGGGTGCAGCTGCAGGTTAGGCTCGCCAACATTCCCACATACAAATTGGCTAATTTGTGAGAAATACGAAAAGTGTCTTCTAAATGTACAATTATTCATAATGTCTACTTGTAAGAAACCTCTGAAGAAAGCGCGAACGTAGACGTTATCTTTTGTAACATTATGATCCTGCTTGCGACCCGCGAACTCACGCAGCAGTCACGCACGTTAAAAGTATCGTTGGCAGCAGTTCCTGTAAAGAAGGTGATGCAGCAGAGCGCGCCACCATAATGGTTTCCACCACGTTATATGGGAGTTATAGGGCCCTGAGTGGAACGACGTACGCAAGACGAGGCGGTGTGAGGAGATTAGCGAGAGCAAGGCATGGCAATGCACGCAGGAGTCGAATTTATTTAGTGTGCGGCAAAGTATTCTCAAAACCGACATAGCTTGTGAAAGAAGTGATGATATTTCGCGACTTGCTGGAGCAGTAAAAATAACAGACAGCAAACTGGGTGCTGACGGTGCGAGCTAGAAGAATTTTGTGGTGATTGGACCGTGGTACGCTGCGGGTAACTTTGGATTGCGAGCAACGCACCACGAGCAGTCGGCGCCGCTAGCTACGCCTCAGGCCTTGGATCTGCGGCCACAAGCAGCGCGTCAGGGCGCTCCGGCATTTAACGGCCACTTTTGCGACGCGCTGGACTGGAAACCACCAACATGAGCGGCCTGAGAGATCGTGATTCGAAGTGACATCACGATTACTCCCTCGAATGATTATTTTGTTATAAGATCTCTCGAATGGGTTTAATCGGACGTAAATGACACGCTGAAAGAACGGGACTTGGTTAAAGGTTTTTGAAAATTCGGAGTGCGAATTAGATTTTTGGAGGGAATTAGATTTTCGGAGTGCCAAAAGGACGAGGAGGTTGAGGGAATGGAACTTTATTATGTGCTTGTGGGTGGAAGAAATAGAACTTAATCACTTTCTAACGGATGTGGCTTATGTAGAAACAAACTTGGGATTGTGAATGAAACTATAAGCGGGTGTAAAACAATATTTAGTTCGGGAATTTTAGAATCGTGCCAGAGGACACAAAATTGTGATATCTTTGTTCTGAAACGGTTTCCCGTAGTTTATGGTGGCGAGAGATTGCACTGATTTAAGTGTTTTCATGTTTAATATATTTGATAATTTTGGAGGGGAGTATTGTGTGATTTTACATTGAATCTTAATGTTAAATTATGTGAAATGGTAAATCTTTTACCATCTACCTACGTTGTTCTTATTACTATTTGTGACTTTGAAAATAACTTTACACATTGTGCTTGTTGCTTCCTATTTTTATTATTATTGTCAGTGTTACAAAGGTTGTATAATTGTATGTGAATTGGTTAATTTCTTTTTTCAAGATAGAAGAGACATTTTGGTGTAGTGATTTAGTTATTGTGAAACCAACAGGAAATTTTTGTGTTTTTAATTAGTTTAAGAATAAATGTATTAGTTTGGAACTTTTCTAGAAACTTACTTCTCTTACTTAGACGAGAAAGAAAGATCTTAGACGAGAAACAAAAAGTATTCGATATTCGGCGACTTTCCCCTACAAACTTGTTATGCTGTTTTCAACTTTATTAAACATGGTAAATTAAAGATGTCTGGTGTCAAAAAATATATTTTGCTAAAGCGCGTTTTCGAACGCCGTAGCAATCATTCAGAGCGAAATTATAATACTGAAATAAAATTATATTAATACACGAATTATGAAATAATAGTTGTTACAAAATTTATATACAAAATATTGATATTGTATGCCAGATTGCGTGAGCAACTGCGGTCGTACGTACCTTGAATCTTCCGGGCCGAAAAATGTTCTCGGTTTTTGGAGTTGCGTGTCTCGTTAGAACAGCTTCGGCCGGTCGGAGCTGGTGGAGGGGAAGAGGGGTTGCGGGCGAAGGGTCGCGGTAGGGGGGGGGGGCTGGTGGAGGCGTGAGGGGGTCGGCGAGTGAAAGCGAGTGAGTTAGGGTGTACACTTTGTGCTAAATTTTAGCAGAGGTGAAGAGAGTTCAGGGATTTGCGCTGGTTCATGTTTCAAATCATGTTCTGTTTTTTGAGGATGTTGTGTATATGTAGGGATTTTAATTTTATTCTGTTCCAGTACCTGTTTTCAATTTCTAGAATATGGAAATCCATGTGTTTATTGAATGTGTTTGTTGAAATTTAAGTGATCCGCGAAGTGTGAGACTGTGGTAGTGCTTTTCCATGCTTCGTGTTCTCTGATTCTCTGTGTGAATTTGCAGCCCGTTAGTCCCATGTATATGGCATTGCAGTTGTTGCAAGTGAGACCATAGACCCCGGATAAGGACGTAGGTGGGATTGGGCTTTTAGAGTTGGATAGTGTTTTCTATTGTGTATGAGTGCAAGTTGAAAGTAATTTTGAGACCGAATTTATTGAGTGTGGAGGCCATTTTAAGAGAAAGGGGTCCTACGTAAGATATTGTGAGGTACGTGGATGTAGTGTTCCTGTCAATTGGTGTGAGGGTGTTGTGTTTGCGTGTGTGACACTGACTGTGTTGGTTTTTTGTTCATTAATTTGTCAATGATATTACAGTCCTATCCATTCATTCTATGGCTATGTTTTATGGTGTTTATTTCCTTTTTTGTGTTTTCTGGAGACACGGGTTTGAAATTAACCGATGCATCATAGCATGGAAGGCTGCGCGCGCGTGTGTGTGTGGGTGTGTGTGAGGGTGTGTGTGTGTGTGTGTGGGGGGGTTGTGAAGTGTTGTGGCATCGTCAGCAGAGGTCGCCCGTTGCGCAGGCGGAGGGGAGACTACGCGCTGACCTTGGTGGCAGCGCCCGTGCGGCAGGTGGACGTGGTGGGGGTGACGCTGGCGGCGCCGAGGGGCGCGTGGGGTCGACCGCTGCTATCGCTCATGGACGGCGCGCAGGGGGCGGGAGTCGCGGCAGCTTTTCACCTTATCGCCTACGACGCACTCCTCCGCCCACGTAAGTCATCTAGGTCAGCGACGAAGAGATATTTAACTTACATGTTTACATGCAAAATAAGGGTGTTACAACAGCACATACGTTTTCGCATATATCTAAGTGCTACGTAATTTTATGCGAGTACTACTACATGAACCTACAAGAGTGTTTTTACTCAATATTTATTTTCTGCTCCAATATCGAATGCAGGTTCTCCAAGTTAATTCGCGGTGCGACACACCTCTACGACCTGGAGTCTTACATTCCATACCAGACTCTTAAAATCGAATATTATCAACCCAATATTTCCAAAACGTCATTTTCGAAAATTCAGAGATACCAACGAAAATGACTTCTACTTTTATTTTAAGCATTGGTTGTTGAATTTGTCGAAAAAAAACTTAGAGACAATTGAACAGTTTTGCGAAAATAATTAGCTTAGAAAAACTGTGTAAATTACAAGCACAAATTATACAAAACTACTTACCTCAAAAATGTGTTATTGACGTTTTTGAAAGAGCAATTTTTGTAGTACAAACTTTGCTAAAAGATAACGTGTTAACTTTTAGTAATTTTTGAAAATATGGAGTTTACCAATAATAGGAACGGCACCATATTTTTACCGTCCTTTCATACATTCAATGAGAAAATGTTAAGAGAAAAATCTGTGCTATTTTTGAGAGAACAAAATTAAACAAATTAAATGTTGCGTATATTTTGGGCAAAATGTAAAGTGTCCTCAGAAATCGAAGTACCCGTTTGAAACTCGCAAAGCTCCTTGTTTTCGAAAAGATTTCTCCTTGTTTTCGAAAATTGCAAAAAATTAACAACGCAAAAGTATAAAATCGCAGCAGATATTTTTGCCTTAAACAAAATCAGGCCTCAAATAGCATCTCTTCAAAATGACATGTCTAATGTTTTCAGAGAATGAGTAAATTCCGTTCAATGTTTCATCTACATCAATGAAAGTTTTTAAATTGGATCCGTTAATGAAAGTTTCAAAACATTTACTCAAAAATTGCTCCACTTTTTCTTTATCTCCCCCCCCACCGTGAATAAACGAAAGTGCGCCTAAAGAAATGGTACAGGTTTCATTTTCGTTGAACTCTCTGAAATGTCGAAAATTGCAGAAGTTAGAAGTAATGCGAGCAAATATGTGCTGTTTGAACACCAGACACCATAAAGCGATCTTCTAAATTCATTGTCGCTGCATAATCTCTAAAATAGATTTTCAGAATGCCAATATAAACTTGTTGGTTTATTTTCGATCCATCGACTCCATCAGATTGTATACACCCCCAGAGAGATGATCTTGTACATCCCCACACGATAGACAGACCTACGCACATATTTTACAGTCGGAATTAAATTCTACGGTTTCAACTCTTCTCCTATCCACTACACGCTGATTATTCGTTCCAAAAACGGAGAATAGGCCCTCGTCGGAAAGAAGACTTTCCGCCATAAGTCAGTATCAAAATTATCGTGTTTCGTGGGAAACTTAAGACGCTTCTTCCTATTGTTTGAACGTACCCAAAGAATGTGTGTCCTTTATACTGATCGTATCGTTCTTGTCTTTCGTACTACGCATGGCGTCCCCACACGTTGTGTGCAGTGTTAGGGAAAATCCACTTACGGCATCAAGGAGGTCTGCGGCTAAGGACGAGGCACTGATTTTGACGTCTCTCTTAACTGCTCCCCCATACCCGCCGTTCGTTTTGAGGCATCAACACTCCAGAACGAACACTGCGCGGTTTATTTTCTAAGGTTTCCACTTTCCATAGGGGTCAATGATCATATGTGCCATAGACTGTGAAACTTTTGTCAGTCAAGAAATGTCCGCTATGGTTTTTCACGGCAACCGAATAATGTATTGTGGTGCCCGGACAATGAATTTCTTCCTGCTGGGCACCACATCATTAACGAAGTTATTGGTACGAATTTGTAACTATTGCAACTGGGAGCGGGCAAAAGGCGAAGGGGTGTTGAAGGGGCATTGAAAGAGTAACATAAGCTTCTCAGCAACACGTTCTTTAATCAAAAATGTATTTTTACATTTTATTTAGTGTTTATTAATGTATTAGTATTTCCACTTCCAGTTTCACATAAACAGACATAGTTATGGAACAATTGACTCTCGAAGGCTGTGGGGTTCACAGTTTCATATTTTCTTGTTTATCTGAGTAAATTGGCGGTCATGTTATTCTGTGTTTTTAAAGTAAAGGGTTATTTTCTCTCTTGGGGTAAGTGGTGGGATAGCCTGGTGTTTGAAAAAATGTCACTCCAGAATTGATCCAGTCAAGCATTGCCCCTTTCTTGCAGAGATCATTGTCGAAAAAATGACACAAAAAGGTAGAAAAAGAAGAGAAAACATCTTCTAAATATCACCAAAAACTTAAGGACCGTTTTTCTCACAAAACAGTTTTTCGTTACAAATGCCCCGTTTTCTCATATACTATTGAACACATTTTATTAATTCCTTGATTGGTTACTGAACTAGACATTGTAAAGATGTGAAGTTTCATTTGTGAAGTAAGCATTACTTGTTTCAAATTTAAAAATAAATTGGTGATCTATTTTCTAAAAAAATATATTTCAGTTTCCTGCCAAACAATTATTTTCAATGTAGATCAGAAAAACAACAGTAATACATGTAATATACCTACAGTAAAAAATTAAAATCGATGTCTCCAATAATTTCGGAGATAATGGGTCATCAATATTAAGAATTTAACATAGGTAACATAGGAGGGGGAATCACACTTTAAGTTTTAAGGTTGTAAATTAATGCATACAGCACTCCCGACTTTCAAAGAAAGTTAGCTCAAACGTTTCGATATTGGTCCACTATATTAAGACGTTATCGCGCTGTAACGCAACCCCCTTTAACCTATATATATATATTAGTAAAGGTAGAACATTGTGGCATAACGTACTCCCTCACATATAGCAACTAAAAGATTTGTTTCATTTCGGGGAAGCTGAGGGGTCTCAGGGGGCTTCGTCTGGGAGACCACATTGGTTGGGGATCGCAATGTAATTACAATTTTCTCACTAATATGAGATTTATTCACCTTCAAAGAAATCAGGAACTAAAAGAACACACATCGATTAACCAAAAAGCAGACATTAATAAAAAATAAACCCTTGGCAGAGTGATAATTCACCACATTCTCACGATCTTTTCCAAATGTTACGCTACATGTCATCACTCAACGAAAAACACCTTTCTGTGCACTGGTTCCCTATTGGTCAAAGTCAACGGAATGGCTGCCTCGAGAGCCCAAAGGGCCCATTCTCACATCGCCGCCGCTGCGCGCATCCGAACACCGCGGCTCGTAGCAGTGTATTGGTTTGAATGACCTTCCCACGTGCGGCAGGTTAGCACTGCTGCGGCAAGCGGCGGAGAACTCTTGCTACGCGAAGCGGAGGAGGGCGTACGCACTTTTTTTCCCCTTTTCCGGCGAAGCCGAAGGTCTGTGTGTTTGTTTGTATTTTGCAGTTCGCACGCATAGCGTTTTACTGCTTTTTGTTGGTTGTTGGTGTAGGTTCGCGTCGGACCTTAGTCATTTGCCAGTTCGGCGTTCAGGTTCAGTCACGTTTATGACTTTGTCGTTTTATTTGTGAGTTACACTATGCCCTCAGTATATCCGAGGGGAGAGATTGTCTTCTATGTCCAATAGTTAGAACATGTCGGGCTAGTTGTTTTAGCGTAGCCGGTACTTCGCTTGATTGAAAGGCTTGATAAGCTTCATTGAAAGAAAGCCGTCTCAAGCATTGAGTGAAAGACTCGATGTCGAGTTCCTTTCTGAGAACTTTCAACCGTTTCCGAAACGGAGGGCGTGCTATGAGCCGTAGAACTCTGCTCTGGACGAGCTCGAGTGTATCCTTGTACTTTGCTGTGGTTCACCACATCGCCGCGGCGTAGGTGGCCACAGGTCGGCAACACGTTTTGCAGAGTGCCAGACGGACGTCCAAGGGGAGTGAAGGTTCCCTCAAAAGAGGCTGAATGAGGCGAACTCTGTATTGAAGTTTTGATCGGATTCGCCCGACATGTAAGTGCCAGCGCATCTTTCGATCAAAAGTGACGCCCAGATAAGTTGCTTTGGGCGCCCACTTCAATTTTTGAGTACCTAGTGTAATTGTTTGGCGGTGTGTACCGTTTTGTGGTTTATGTTTTGCGGCGAGTGTAAACAGTTGCCTGCGACTTTTCCGCTGAAAAAGTCAATGGTTTTGTTCCGCCCCTTTAGCGTCAGGTTCATCTGTTTTTGTAGTTTTGTAGTTTATGCGTCAAGGTTTATTCCTCTGCTATGACGGCTATGTCATCAGGTTATAGGAATGTTTTATTCGTGGCACTTGTGCGTATGTCATTTGATGTTAAGCCGAGAACAACAGCGGAGAGAGACGGAGCCCTGAGGGACCTCGCAGCAAATTGTCGCTTAGAGGATCTCGCTTTTCCCACATTTAACATGAATGTGCGATTTGTGAAAAGATGCAATTATTTTGGTTATGTCTCGTGGGACGGCAGCGCCGAGTTTCGCGATCAGTGTTGCTTGTGTGGCACTTTGTCAAGGCTTGTACCATATCAAGGTAGATTACCGGATACATCTTTTGTGAGAAGCAGATAAGCCGAATATCTGCTGGGGCCATGCCAGAGTGCTTGCCATATGGGAGTGGCCCGGTCTGAAGGCCAATTGTTCGTCTCGAATGAGGTTTCGAGTGAGAAACGTTGGAAGGATTCGTGCGAGGGAGCCTCTCGAAAACTTTTCCAAAACAGGGAGAGCTGATGCCTAGTCGCTCCGCGATCGTGAAGTCCTTACGAGTTTCGGCGAGCATAGAAATACTCGCGTATTTCCAGTTTGTCCGGAAAATAACCGCTGTGGTTATGCAGCTGTTGTAGATTCGCGTTTGAGCTCACGTGCTTATGACCGTAAGCCTTCTTTAGGACGGAGGCCCTATTCGTCGCGGCCGGCGCTTTGCGGTTACGCAAGCATTTGATTGTAGTTGAAACTTTTCGACTGTACATTGTGTTAGTGTATTGGCACTGTCCTCTGTTTCCTCCTCTTCTTCTGCCGTGTGTTTTTGTTTTGTGAACCCTCTCTTCAAGCATTGTCGAGCGAAAAATCAAGCTTCAGTGTGATCTGACAGAGGTATGTTGGTTTACCCTCCGCATGTCGTTGTCGCGTATGGCTGTTGCAGTTTTTGCGTACTGATCTGAGCGCTTTTTTGGAGTTGAAAAGACCGCTTACGGGATGGTGATCAGAACCGATCTTCTCTCATGCGTTTTTCCCATCCTCTGCGTGGTGGTTTGCCGAGCGCCGATTTTAGACGTTTTTCGCATTCCCGCAGTTGTGTTCTAAGCGCGGGGCATCTAAACTGCTGCCAGAGCCGTCTCGCCTTACGTTTTTCGACGTAATAGTTCGACTTCTGGGGGAGTGTGTTTGATCCCTCTTCGGCGGGCGCCAGCAAGACCGCGTCGCCTTTCTGTGGTCGTTTGTAAGTGTTTTGTGGAGTTGTATATCGCGTCTATGGACTCAGTTGAGTTCATTGTCTGCGATGTTTGTGTTTGAGAATGTAGTGAAGTGAGGTGACGACGGAACTCATCCCAGTCAGTGGGTTGTGGGAGCCACTGCCTCGGGCCGCAGAAAGAGCGAATGCTTCAGACTGCGAAGGTTATGGGAATGTGGTCAGAGAGAGAGAAAGGAATGGGTTTGGGGGTGGTGACACGAATGTTTCCTGATGTGAGTGCCACATCGAGGATTTCGGGTCTGAGGCGAGGGTCGTTTGGGAAACGAGTGGGTGTGGAGGGCGGGATGAGTGTCACGGTGTTGTGTGACAGCAGGGAACTTTACGAGTAAGTTCTCATTGCTGTTTGTGGTGTTGCAACCCCATTTCTCGCACCATTCCTACGCACCACCGCTAGCAGAACAGCTTTAAATGGTAGCCTTCCCATGCTACCTGTGCTACCGGTGGCTGCGTTTTACCTACTGCGGCCCCTCTGCGGTTCCACGTCGCCGGAGGGTCGGTAAAAGCTACTCCTACAGACCCACTCCCTTCCACGGCGGTCCGGCGATGGCGTGTAGAGCGTTGATGGCGTTATAGCGATGGCGGCGTGGGAAAAGCCTTGCCCAGGGCCCTGCATCTCTTCATCAAAACCGGGGACAAAGCTCGAGAAAGAGCTTCAGAAAGCGTTAGTGTCGCTGGGTGCAGTTGCAGGTTATGCTCGCCAACTTTCCCACATACAAATTGGCTAATTTGTGAGAAATACGAAAAGTGTCTTCTAAAGGTACAATTATTCATAATCTATATTTATAAGAAACTTCTGAAGAAAGCGCTAACATAGACGTTATCTTTTGTAACATTATGGGCCTGCTTGCCCGCGAACTCATGCAGCAGCCACGCACGATGTAAGTATCGTTGGCAGCAGTTCGCGTTTTAGTTCCTGTAAAAAAGGTGATGCAGCTGAGCGCGCCACCGCAATGGTCTCCACCCCGTTATACGGGAGTTATAGGGCCCCTTCCCACGTGCAGCGGGCGTCCGCTGCTGCGGCAAGCGGTGGCAGGCTCTCGCTACGCGAAGCGGACGAGGGCGTAACCGCCACCGCTAGCAGAATACAGCTTTAAATGGGAGCCTTCCCACTGCGCCACGGCCGCAGCGCAGAGCTGCTGTTCATACCTGCTGCGGTCCCTTTGTCCGTCGTCGCCGGAGGGTCGGCGAAGAGCCCTGCTGATTGACGTACGCGTGCTGCCGTGGCGGCGTGGGAAGGCGCCCAGGTATTGTGGAAAGCGCCAGAATAGCGAGTTGTGTTGCAGAGGGGCGTGGGCGTGGGTTGACTGTCTTCGCCGGCGCGGCGTCGCTGCTGCTCGCCTACATGTACCGGGGCCTCCTCCCGAGCCACGTCGCCGTGCCTTCCTACGGTAAGGACCTGGACACTTTGCCGGAGGCCGTCGCCGCCCTGGACACCTTCTACGTCGCGGACCTTTGGGCCGACGCCATCTGGAACAACGTGGAGGACGACATGATGGATCGCTTGGCTTCTAAAGTAGAGATACCTGAGCAAGAGGATTACTTGGACATGATTGTGCATAATCGCACGCTGGAAGACACGTCGGCCATACTTATGACCGAAGATGAGTTTGAATACACATCTCGAAATCCTGCGTATGTAGTTGATGGGCAACATCTTTTGCATAAAATTGAAGAAAAGCTACTCTCTCCAAATTTCTTAGTGTTTCGCGTTAAAAAGAACACCTTGTTCGCACACTTCTTGGAGTGGATTTTGCTTCGTCTCGTGCAAGGCGGCATCTACGAGCACTGGTTCCAGGAGCAGCTGCGCAACGCCACGCGGCAGGGGTGGGGGGACGGCATGGAGGCGGCGCTACGCAGGAGGCGGCGGCTGCCGCTGCCGAAGCAGCTGCGCCTGAGGGAACTCCAGGGGCCCTTTTGGGTCCTCGCGAGGGGCCTCGGCCTCGGCCTCTTTGTCTTGGCAGCCGAGGTTCTACTGGCCCACCACAGCGTAATTTTCCCGTGGTTTACCTTCCGCTCTAGGTTCTCCTTTATAGTAAGTATAAGCTGTTTACTTGTCTCCTTACCCAATTCCTGTTACCCAGCTCAACTCCAGTTACCCGGTTGAACATGAGGTTTCCGGCTCAACTCCAATTATGTGGTTCAACTTCAATTACCCGGTTCAACTCGTTACCCGACTCATATCTAGTTACCCTACTCAACTTCAGTTACCAACTCAATTCCAATTACCCATTCCATTCTCCGTTAGTTTATTCATTAATATCCCTACCCATCGTTTTATCTAAGACGATGCAAATTTTTTCGATTATCCTACTCATGAATGCAGTAAGAAGCTTGAGCTAAATCTCTGATCTGTCCTTCATAACGTTAGTGGCATAATGACTTTGACACTCCTACTCAATCACAAACGAATAATGCGAGAATTAAGATGTCCATTTAAAACAATCGTAGAAATAAATAGCTACTGCCCACCCTCAAACCCCGTTCTCAAGGCCGGTTTCCTCTGTCCGTTCTCACTCACATAAACCATTGTGCTGCGCAATTACTTGCCCTGCAAAATGGATACACATTTCATCGCAATGTCCAATTTGAACTTGTTTTCTTAATAACAAAAATGTTGTTGATTGAAAGAAGTTGTTACTAAGGGGGGCGGTTGCAGATATGGTTTCAATGAAGTTAATTGGGATCTGTTGCTTTCAGTGGAAAGAAGGCGTGCTTTCGAAAAGGACGCCTCCCAAGAAGTAATCATTCGCTTCTCGACTACGACCACTCTAAGGTTTTTCATCCATCATCTTTAAATTGCCACATGGAGTGGAATTATGTCGTGGTAATGTTATTATATATCATGTTATATGTATCATTGTTTAGGTTTCCATGATTACATAAAGTTTGTTACCATTCAATTGTATGTTGTGAACATAAGACTAATAAACCTTATTAAATGTATATTCTATTTACTACAATTTATTACACTTATTTCCTGAAATGGATTGTCTTCTCATACCAGAGAAATTCGACGTAGATCCTACTTTGCCTGAAGCTAAACTTCAATGGGAACATTGGTACAGAAGGTTTAAAACGGACTCAGATGAGTTGAAACTCCTTTCAACTTTGTTTCTGTGCATGTTTATGAACACGTAAGCGATTGCGGAACATTTAATGATGCTGAATCAATTTTAAAAAATCTGTACCTAAACCTATCTACAAAGTTTATAATCGTCATAAATTAGCCACTAGATACCAAATATCTAATGAATCAGTAGATATATAATGAAAAATATACAAGCATTAGCTAAGGATTTTAATTTCAAAGCAGTTAACGCCGAACAACATTGTGGTAGTTTTGTGAGAGATGGTTTTATCAGTGGTCTACTTCGCGCCTTCTTGAAGACCCAATACTCAATTTAAATTATGCTTACGAGAAGATGCGATCTTTGAAAATGGCAGGTAAACACTCAATTTCATATGAACAATTTCCTATTAAAAATTCAATTGCTCATAGTCAACAGGAATTGTTATGTACGCAGTCCATCTCTAACACAGTTCCTACTCTTGCGGCTTCTATAAAAACATTGTCTCGGTGGAAATGGATCTCATACTTTGAATAAATCGTGCTCGGAATGTTATTTGTAATCTTTGCCATAAAAAGGACATTTTTGCCAAGGTAAGTCTCACCAGTAAATGGAATGCAAACGGAGCATAATCTGCTTCTCTACTAACAGATAACTGTACTTCTTCTATGCCCATATGTCTAAGTAAAGCCTTATTCATGTTGAAGTAAATGGTTTGAAACTCAAAGCTCTTATTGACACTGGAAGTTCTAGTAGTTTTATAAATCAAAAATATACTCAAGATTTGAATATAGTTGTAGTTCCCTGATGAGAAAAAGTGTCTATGGCTTCAACCACTCTTCATTCTACAACTATTGGTCAGTGCTCACGAGACCTTTATATGTATGGCCACCTTTACAAAGATGCACTTTTGTCTATTTTCATAACTTGTGTTCTAATGAAATAATTGGACACGATATACTTCGAGGACATTCTAGCTTTGAGATCAAGTTCGGAGTATCTAAGTCATCTATAAATATTTGCGCTCTCGCTACTGCTCATATTGAGGCAGTTAGACTTTTTGAGAATTTCACACCAGATTGGACACCAATTGCGATAAAATCTCATCTATACACAGAACGTGAATTCTGAAATTGACAAAGTTTTAAATAAAGATATAATTGAGAAATTTATGTCGCCTTGGCACGCACAAGTATTGTAACATCAGATAACCACAAGAAAAGAATGGTTGTTGATTATTCGGGAAAAATAAATCGTTTTACTCTTTTAGATGCTTATCTTCTTCCTCGCAAGGAGGATATAGTAAATAAAGTTGCACAATATCACTTTTATAGAACTATTGATTTACTTTGTGTCTATCACCAAATTCCAATCTGCAAAGAAGATAGACAATATATAGGATTTCAACTACTTTTTCAATTCAAAATAATTATTTTTGGTACCACTGATGGATCTGCGGCGTTTCAGAGATGTATTGAAGACATAATAAGAAATGAGAAACTAACAGATACATTTGCATACTAGATTTAGATTTATTAATAATTTTGCAATTAAGTTTGAGAACTTGGTGGTAGAATACACTAACTTAGCATTACAGAACTTAACAACTTTACAAAATCTACAAACTTTACAAATTAACGTAAACAATTCACCGTGCAATCTTTCATAACACTCCACTTCACCACACTTCACGACACTATGAAACACCGAGCTGTGATGTCTTTCTTACACACTCGTTTCTCTCAGTTTCACGCCACTGCACTGCACATAATTAATAATAATAATTATAATAATAATATAATACTTAATTACATAGAAGTCATAGTTACTTACATTAGATAATATTAAATATATTTATAACACACACATCAACATTCTGGAAACTAATTTATTTTTAAATTTGCTCAGGATTTAAGGAAAGGGATAGAAGATTGTCACAGGCAAACCGTTCCAGTCTGTAATAGTTGGATTCGCGAATGAATATTCCCCAGTCCGTTTTCTGAATTCTTGTCTGAATTTTGTGCATATGATCCGGTCTGCCGGAATATGGAGCATTACATTACAGAACTTTGCTAGCGATCGCGACTGAGAGAAACATTACATTACTGATCGGGACTTGTAGGAGAAAAGACGTGGCTCTTAGCTAAGATTCGGTGGAGTGAGGACATGTTAATTTCGCTCGTAGGTTGATCTTTTGCACCGTGCCCCATTTTTTCACCGAACCAAGACACGCGCAGGACTACGTGTCAATCAGCGGTGGCGCCGCACAGTGCCGTCTCGGCGCCTCCATTCAACCCCACATTACCCCCGCCGGCCGGCCCGTGTGTCCTCGAAACCGACTCTGAGGCCCGGCCCGCCTTGGACGACTCCGAAGGACGCAACCACGCCGCCAGCCCTCGACAGATTGAGGGTGGATTCACTAGACGAGGACAAGCCATCCAGCCCCGTTCTGCGGAGGCGACCGACAGCCAGCGTGGATAATCACGGTATTTACCGAGATGAATTTCTCTCCCCTGATTACTCACGGGTATCTCTCAATGAGTATTCCGGTGAAAAGTTGTCAGCGGTCCCACGCTCAGGCAGTTTTTTTATTACTTAATAATGCATGAATGTATGTAGACAAAACCCCATTGTTAGTCTTTAAAGATGTATTCTTCCTAGATTTAGAACATGAGCTCATTGCGATAAAGTTGGTAGCAGTCTTTGTCCTCTTCTTGCGACTGTGGTTGTAACTTCCTGCAGTAATGCTGTCAGAATAAATAAATTTTTGGCCCCCAAATTAATGAAATGATTCAAGTAGATATCTTCATAACCTCCCTTCTCTTCCATCCATTCATTATAGGAATGAACCGCATCCGATGAGAGAAGACGGTACAACATAATATAATTTTTTTAAGTTGATGATAATGCTAATTTAATTTATTTTTAATGACTACATTCCAATGTCTGAACTTATCACTCCTCGCGCAGGTTTGAATAAATTTAATGTTGTTTCGAACTTTCTCATACAATTGTGCAGCAGTGGTTTTCTTTACAATAACGCTTACAAGCAATTCCGCTTTGATAACTCATTACTGAACACATTTCTCTCAATTCAGTCTATTTTCATAATCATTATAGAAAATCTAGCTCTTTAATGATGATGAATGACTTGCAGGCATACTTTAGAATGTAAAGACATAATTTTGAAAATTTGTTCACTATTATCTGACTTTTATTTGGAAAATAAAAGTCCAAATTGTTTGTCCGTGCTGTATTTTGTTTGCCCAATCAGGATGAGTTAACAATGTTTATAAATGTTTCATTAATAAAATACAATCTTTCAAACAACTTGTTCATGTTTATGTTTGAGATATGTGATAGCTTCACAATTTCGCTAACATTTCAATTCTGCGTTCTGAATATACTGACTTTAAGCTTTGACAACTTTTCTCGATTACAGACTGTTTCATCGAAGTCAATCGTTTTCCACATGAGACAAGGCTATTGCTATAACATTTCAAAAATTATTTTTCAAACTTCTGATTTTCATTAAAAAGTCAAGTCTTTCAGTTTTTGCATGACTTCATTACCCGAAAAACTGTTCTTCTATCCTAGAGAAAGTGTTGTTTTTGAAGTCATTTCAAAAATCGCCGTACAAGTCAATAAATGTGGGTACATATATTTTCTGTAATAATTTAATTGGGCTTTTTCAAAAACTGCAAGCAAGTGATTGTAAACCAAGCTCATCTGTAGATTCATCAACTGTCGCAGGGATTTCTTCGTTTTAAAATGCAAATCTTTTTTTAAAAGTACAGACAAGTTCATTAACATACTGTGAAAATCATAAAACTTAATCGCCGGACGTTCTCGTAACAATCTTTCTACACAAGGTTTAAAGATAAAGCCATCCGAGTTACAACATGGCGTGAAAAATCAAGTTAAATGCAAACATTTAAAAAATCAAAAAGCTATTGCAGATTCACTTCGAGGTACGATGACAAACTAAAATGTTCGTTAATTTTTAAAACAAAGTTTCTCAAATGGACAACAGACAAAATCTTCCAAGCAAATTCTTCAACGCATTCGCCAATTTGTAGCGCAGCTGACAATTAGCTCTTTGTACAATATTCGGATTTACTTTTTATAAATTGACGAAGAGCAAAAGAATACGACCCGAAATTGGCGTTGTGTTCGTCAGCGCGTAGAGCCTGTAACTTTTCGAAAAAATCTAAATTTATTTTTTAAAACAATCATTGATGCAAGCAAAAACCTTGCCATCTGCAGGATTCAATCGCGAATTTCGCTAAAAATCGAACATATTTTGCTTGCAAACCATCGTTTCGTGAAAAAATTACTGTACCACTAATGAGAAATTTTCCGTATTTTTCTTGTTAGATGCATCAGTCATAATAGAAAAATACGAATCGTTCGTTTTTATTTCGGTAATCACGTCTTCTAATATTTTTTGTCCTAACATGTTTTCAACAATTGCCAATGCTTTTTTCCTTCCACAAGAAATTTTGCAAGAGTATCTTTTGGCAATACTTTAGAAACAAGCATTGCTCTTCCCCCACCCCAGCTGTCAAGTAATCAAAATATTATTCAAGACTACAGCGCCTAAATGAGACCTAGGATATTTTTCTAAAATATATATTCCCCGGTCGATCTGGCTCGACTCGAAGTGCTGCGATTTTGAAAAACATTATTTAAAATTTGGGGGTACGTTACATGAAGCCACTGCGACATGTTGCTCCAATTTTTTTCTTTAAATTTCTTGTAAGAATAGAGTAATATACACTTATAAAGGTGGGTTTACTGTTAACTATTTCTACTGTTAACTCTAAATTTTTGAAAATTTGCGAAACTCGAAAAAGAAGAACAGTTGCAGAATACCAGATCCATGATACTGTAACAAGGTAGCTTGATAAAGTATCATGGACCTGGTATATTGCAGCTGTTCTTTTTTTTCGCGTATGAGTTTTTTCGGCGTCTGCCTACAACTACAATATTGAAGAAATAATTTCTTCCTTCAAATGAAATTTGCTCTCCATACTTAGTTCTTTCAATGCGGGTATGTACATTTCTTGAAAATTTTAGTTGTTTTGCGCAATATTGCATGCAATGTGTGCGATTTTAAATGCGATGTCATCTTATAGAGTGCATTTATTACTACCCTACAGAAAATTTAAAGTAAAAATTTGGCAACGCTTTGAGAAAATCTTTGTAATATTGCTTATATATTACGCCATATTGCGCAAAAACTACTAAAATTTTCAAATAAATATACATGATATTATTAAAAGAAATGATTATTAACAACAAATTTTATTTACAAAACATCTATTTTTTAATTTTATAATTGTAAAAAGATGACAAAAAATTTTAAAATAATGAAACATTTGGAGTTAATGTTGAAAATCGTATTTAAGACACCTTTGTAAGCGTATTGTACTCTATTCTCACAATAAATTTAAAGAAAAAAATTAGTAGCCGTGTTTGAGAAAAGTTTGAAAATGTCCCGGGGCTTCATGTAAAGTACCTCCAAATTTCAAAGAATGTTTTTCAAAATCTCAACGCTTTGACTAGAGCCAGAACTACGTGGGAACATCGTTTCTTATTGCGTCCTTAAAAAACACGCACGTATAGGTTAGGCGCTATTAGTGCTCACAAATGGACAGACGGAACGACGGACGTTTTGCCGTCAATTGATTTTCTGGTATCAAGGACCCACCCAGGGTTTCTGGCTGCACCACGTTTTATAGGATTTTTTCTTTCTTTTTTAGCAACTAGATTTATCTAGTGTTTCGTTATCAGGGCCCGGTAATTAACTTTTTTGTGTTGAAAATCCGCCGCTTTTTTTCGCACAGCATTCTCTATAATGTGAATATCATAATATGAATATCACTTCGTATATATGAGAAAGTACAAATTTGTTCAGTAATAGTATTTAGATCATAATTTTTTTATAATATTTTGTTTTTTATGCTTAACACAGATTCTTTGGGTAGGTAACATTTAATGTTTTATCTCTGTTTTAATTACGGCTTTCCATGTTTAGAATATTAAAATATTTAAATGTTTTCGAACTTCTTACTCGTCTTGCATAACATTAAATTATGTAACTGTGTTATGTTAATTACGTAAAATATTAAATTACATGACCCTGGTATTTGACGTGCCCGGAAGCAGTAAATCAATCAATCAAAGCGGCAGTGTTTGAAGTTGTGTGATGCGCGGGTCAAGGATTTCGCAGTCCTCAAGCATACACGTGACACTTCTCACCCTGTAAGGCACTAGCGTTCACATACACACAGACGAACGGGCATTATGCCGTCAATCGATTTTTCGGTATCATGGACCATCACTTTATTTCGACGATACTACAGTGTTCTTTTCACATAAATAATATTGAAAAATTCTCTGAAACTCTCTTCAAAATTTCCCCAATAAAGATATGAAATGGTTTCGAAAATGGAGAATAATGTAACCCTAAAACTTGAATTAGACTCTTATAATGAACTGAACCAAAAATATTTCCTCTTTGCGGACCATCCAATCTCTCCTGTCTCTTTATAAACAATAAACATATCCCCTGAAAATAAAACCGAAAATGATGACTTAAAATAATTTATTAGTAAACTAATTTGGATTTTTTTGACCGATTGTTCAGATCGATCGAGGAATATCAAACTTGGAGAAAATCGTCTGAACGGCGAAGCGACCACAAACGGAGCGGACCACGACGGACAGGCGGAGCAACGGACACACGATTTGCGGTCAATCCACGTTTTCATAAAAAGGACCCACAAAACGTTGATTTTGAGTACACAATGGGTTGGAGGACAACATTTATTCTATAGTGAAAGATGTATCCATTTGTTTTGTTACCAGGACCAGAAGTTACGATTCCGAAAAGTCGTTAATTTTGCCAGTTATTAAGAACTTAAGTCAATGCGGAGGAAAGAGACATGCTGGCGCCACGTTCCATCTTGCAAATGATGTAGAAGTGCTCAGCTGAAAAATTTCCTTATTTTTTTCACCTCATATAAGAGTGTTTGAACATCTCATGGGCGAATATGTCATTCTTTGGTCAGAAATGTTTGTTTTCCTGGTTAGCCCGATTACTTGTTTCCTCTAGATGGAGTGTTTTCTGTTTAATGTTGAGGAACTTTTACTCTTTTTTTCTCCAAAAATATCGCAGAATTTTTCAAATGTCAATGGTTTCGTTATCTACATTTGATGCGATGTCATTGTACATTCGCCCTAGACATTTAGCGATGAAGGGGCGTAGGGCTGCAAAGTACAAGGCTACAAGCTCTAAAAACAGTTTGTAAAGTTTCTGGCGTTATTGCGCTCTCCAACACCTGAGGGAAGGTTTTTCTAGAGAGATCCTCAAAAGGATGTCCTCGATGTAACGTTAGCACTCCTTTCTTAATAGCACTCGTGATTGGTTCAAATACAACCACATCTTCTGGTTCGAGAATTCTTGTGGCGTTCGAATACGGAGCTATTAAAATTATTTGTAATTCAGATCAGATTTTCACTCTTCTGAAAAGTAAAGTGACATTTGTGACCATCCACGAAAGGAAAAGAGATTACCTGGTAAAGAACAGTCTAAACAAAAAGTTTGCATGCTGAATGAACTTAAACGAAGGGACTCAATTACATCAGTAAGATGTAAAAAAGATTTTATTGTTCTCTCTAAGAACTTCTTTCTCTTCAAAGGTTTTCATTCCTCAAAATCATAGTAATTTAATAATCTGAAATGAATGAACACAATTTAATATCGTTTTTCATTGCTTTTAGTGTATTTTAAAAACATTTTAAAAGCATTTTATTGATCATTTTTAGCGATGTTTTATGGCCTCACAATCCGTCCGCTAGTGATTACATTTCACCCCAGAACGTTTATTGAGACATGATTGGGAGTGTTAAAATTTCAGTGAAGAAAACAGTGCCTATCACAGTTTAGAATCTTTCTAAATGTATCTTTTCGCTAAACAAGGCAAGCAATGTTCGAAAATTCAATATTAACATTATAGCAATGCATAAAAAATAAATTGCTCAAATTATAGTGATGCGCGTTCTCTTCCCATCATTATCCTGCACGTCAAAAATATTTAGTTATGGGCACAAAAGGTTTTTGCATATGGTCTGCTCTGAGAAGGTGAAAACACACATGAAAACGTAATTATAAACCTGGCTACACTACGCATAGAGCGGATAGCAAATAAACACAAACGCATTAACTCAAATCCTTAATAACTAAACACACCTCCGCTAACGAATTCACAATGTTTCGATGTACAGACGATAGTGGAGTACACCACTAACTATTGTAGTGTTCATACACTCACTGCGAGGTCATATTCAATTTATATTTCGGGGTTGCAAACTTAAAGACACACACGACACAAGATAACATGCAGAGGACCTCCCGCCATTTGAAAATATTATTCTTGCATTTCGATTCTTCTTCAGTTCAGTAAGATACAATACTGCCAGAAAGGCAGACATTTCTTCAAAATCTGTTCGCGAGCAGCCCCGAGAAATTCGTGAAAACGGAGATCTCATTCGATCTAATTGTGCATTTGTATTCACAACATATTAGCAATCGTGTCATCAGTAAATAATACTTTCCAACAGTTTGAAATGCTTTTCAAATTTCTGCTATTACGTTTCACACCTCGAAATTGTGTTACAATATTTTGTCGTGTAGTCTTGGAAGCATTCTGTGTTTCAACCACTCTATAGATCCATCTCTACTAATATAAGATTCACGATTTAGTCGTTTATATGCAGAATTTAGAAAGTTCACATTATCATCACTGTCATCTGACTTCTCCGTTTCGGTGTCAAATCCTCATGTTCCGATTCACCGTCTGCGTCAGAACTCATTTCATCAATTGAAATGTTTTGGTCTTCCTCCTCTTCCCAACCACATCACTATATTGTCTTCCGACATAACTTTTTTACGACAAAACACAAACAAACAGAAACTGTGTACGTAACAGAAACTGGCGGAAAGGGATAGCGGACGATTTCCTTCTAGCTTAAAGTTCACTCTCAACCGCCGAGCGGGACGGACGTGACCTACATCCAAGTTGCTTGCACAGTTATCAGTGACTGAGTCAAAGTCTTATCAGAAGCTTATAGTGCGATCGATAATTCTTTTGCATAGGCGTAGCCACGGACCGTATTGCCGCAGTGCGGCAAAACTACATTTCGAACAATTATATAGGAAGAAGTGCACCTTCACAGAGACAAAAACATAAAGTGTGTTTATATATTTGTGTCAACACCGAACTAAAAATTGTATGTACAAGTGTGAATAACTCAACAAAATAATACGTTAAAGTGTTCAAAATGTTATCAGAAGAAGTTCCCGTAGGGAACATATTAGCAAATCCATTGAACTACTGAACAATGAAGGAAATGGTGAATTATACCCAACACAAATTAATTCGCAATTCACACAAGAAAACCAAATGGCAGATCTACAACAACAATACCAACATCTCCTACACCAAAATCATATGCTTCAAGAACATCTCAACAAATTAGAGCAACAAAATCAAATACTACAACAACAGCATCATATTCATCGACCCAACAAACAGCACGGAGACAGCAGCTTATGTTCCACAAATACACGTGGAACTTGCACTGTCAGCCGGAAACCTTCAAATTGCAGAAGATAGACCTGCAGGAAACATCAGTGAATTTCATCAGTCAACAAGTGCACAGCACCAAAAAAAGGGCCCAAAAAAGTAAGTGATTATAGTGACGCAAAGCGCAGAATGCTAAACAATTGTGCAATTAAACACTACTCCAATAAATATGTATTCAATCTTAGAAACGGTAGAAGAATTAGAGGAAAATGTAAATAACAAAGAACACAACTAGAAAATAAAAATACCTACGAATGCATTAGAAACGCAGGAAACATAACGCTTCTAACCAAAGACCTAACACAATTAATAGGAAATGGGTTTACTCTTAAAACCACAAGGGCTTCAGTAAAAATATTAGTGAAAAACGTTACCGACTACCGAAAGTTAAAAAATATTGTGAAGAGAAAAATGCCCCTTACTATACGTACCGTGTACAGTCAGAGAAAAACGTATCAGTTGTAATAAAAAATGTACCATTAATATTCACTGAGGTGGAAATTTGTAATGAATTAGAAAGTCTAAATTATCCCATAAAAAGTAACAAGACTAACTAACAAAGAACAATTACCATTTAAAGCAGTTGCATTAGAACTACCAAACTATGAAAGAAAAGAAATATTTAAACTAAACAAATTGCTTCATTGCATTGTTAAAGTAGAAATAAGAAGTAAACCACAAGGCCCACCTCAATGTAAAAAATGCTGTATTTATGGACATCAAAAGCTATTGCACACTACCCGCAAAATGTGACTACTGGGCAGAACATCATTGGACAAAAGACTGAATTATTACAATCCACAAACACACCACCCCCAATTTGTACTCTATGTAAAGTAAATCATATGGCTACTTCTAATCAATGTAAGTACTTTCCAAGAAAAAAAGAGAATCCAACAATCAAACCAATTCAACTCCTAATTTCAAACTCTACAATCACAAAACTAATATGAAAACAATACTCGCTCACAAATATTTCCACAACAAACAAACATAAATCAAAATACATTACTTTCACAAATAGCATTTAATAACAATCAAAACACACCTATACCCACAAATGCACAAACAGTTACACAAAATACAATCCAGTCAACATTACACAAATTCTAATGCAGATGTTACCAACAATAATTAACCAAATAATAGCAACATTAATTCCACAAATACAAAACATTGTATCACATCAAATTTCAATTATAACAGGAAAAAGGAAAAAAAAACAAGTTAAAATCAAATAACATTCCTTAACTGGGAAGCAAATGGCTTACCAAATAAAAAATACACTTATCATATTCCTGAAAAATCACTCAGTAACAATTGCATGCATAACAAAAACTCACTTTGCTCCGGGACAAACTTTTAAAGTTTCTGGATATAACTGTTCTAGAGAAGACAAAATATGTCAACATGCTGCATGGAGAGTAGCTATTTTAATAAAAAAGAAACTGGACCACTCATTAATTTCTATTCCAAAATCGAACAATCTTGAACTGATTGCAGTAAAAATAACTTTAAAATATGAATACTTTAATATCATAACAGCCTATAAACCACCTAAAAAAACAAATCAATATACATGAATTTAAGCTAATAATACATATTACAGAACCTACCATTTTAATGGGAGATCTAAACCGTAAACATACCAATTGGGGCTGCAAAGTGAATATTCCTAACGGGAAAAAGTCATCAACCTTAACCTTTCAAATCATAGCACCAACAAATCTTACTCACTACCCCCAATACCATATCGCTCAACCAGATATCCTTGACATTGCCATCTATAAAACATTAATACATACTCTCTATGCTCCTGCTTTACCTGAATTATACTCTGACCACTGTCCTGTAACTTTCACATCAGATACGAACTATATTAAAACAGAATTGCCCTTTGGCATAGACTCAAAAAACATAGATTGGGTCCAATTCCAACCAAATGTCGACAATTCCCTTCTTACAGACCGATTCATGAAAAATAAAACCACACATTACAACCATTATAATATATTCATGCAAAATATGGTATAACGCTTCTTCGGCTAATATAAAGAAAACACAAACCTTCCAAAATAAGATATTACGTATGGCTGTAAATGCCCCTTGTTGCCGTTTCATTAGAAACAATCAATTACACTCAGAATTAAAAACAGAAACTATACACCATATGCTGCTCAAACGTTCACATTCCTTTTTCACATCTTTACATAATATACCAACCAATGAACATTGCAACCTTGTTTCATCAGCAACAACATCCCGAATCAAAAACAGATTTCCATATGACAAATATTTAATAAAATTTGCTGACCCCCCTTAAATCTTTCAGAATTGGGATAATCAATGCAAGGAATACTAAACTAATTCACTTACAAAACTACAATCAATAATGAGGAACCTGTTGGGCTTTCCTTATTTCTATTTACGTAAAGAATTCCTTACTTTTTTCTGAATGCTATTCTTTGTCCCAGTGTTGATTGAAAGGTATTTCGGTGTTTTTATTTACTTTTGTATATTTGTGTTTTGAGTTGTTATTTACATGAAAACAATCACTGCAAAGCAGTTATGCTGGTCTGTGGAAATACAATTAATAAAAAAATATATTCTTGCTAAATCTATGAATCTTACCTTTGAAACACTTAAGTTGTTGTGATCTCCACGAAAGCACTCAAGACACAAAACAGAGTGAATAACTGTCAGAAAAGTGGATGCGATAATCGTATCGAAAGACAAGGCGATTGCTATTGCGTGAGAAAATATCTAACGCGCCGCGCCGCATTAATCAGCTACTTCCATATTGTTATCTTTCCAAGAATTCGGACGCAGAGCTGAATCATGCGGAAAGGCATCGCTACAGCGTTATCACCGTGCGTTGAAAGATGACAATGCTTTTGAAAGAACAATGTAATATTTTTTCTATTAGCGTAGGTTAAGACCGCAGGGAATGCAATTTTTCTTTCACAAATCGAACGATACCGTAATTGAATAAATTGCCTAAACATCTTACCTCGAAGCGTTCAACAGTTTAGGAAATTAATTTAGGGTATCATTAAGTAAATGCGGGACTTAACTAAGAGAAGTAGGTAATATAGCGATGCATACGTGTTATACTGTGAAGATGTGTCGTGCAGTGCAGAGCAGGGAAATAACGAAGGGAGTGATTTAATGGTCAAGGTGAAGTGATGTGAAATGTAGTGTAGTGCAGTGTGGTTTTAATTGTCAAGACATTCCAGAGGGTTATTTTTGTTAATGTAACTTAACGTTTTGTGATCACGCCGGCGCGCAGCACAAAGCCTTCCTACTAGATGCCTGGATGGGACCACGCTGCTTAAAGTGCCTCACATGCACCGACAGGTACCCCTACCCAAATACCCATTAGGTATCGGGCCACTGCCACGACGAAGCTACGAGCGCAGCATAGGGCAACCCAAACTAGCGTCGGAGCGGCTTGGGGCTCTCTTGCCGTCTGCTCACTGCAATCTCCTTTGCGCTATCGGCGCGAGCGCCGCCGGGAACAGGACGCCAGTCGGGGGTTCCAATTCCGTTTTCCGCCTTGTGGCCGATGTCGCCACTTACGTCCGCAATGAAACTTCGGCCATGTCCCCGGCTTCAAACGCAGAGCGAGCCTCAGGACCCGTCGTCGATCGAATAGACCACAGGACGGAAACTCAAGATTCGGGCGGACGTCTGAACCCTCCATCAGCAACCGCGCACACCTTTGCGAATGCGATTCCTTTCTGCAGCGAAATGGACCGACAGGATGTCGCGGGAACACCCGGGCCCTCCGGGTTCCTGCACCCTGAGGAGGAACGAAGGACCACCACCTCACCAGACACCGCGGCACGACGCTACCCAGACTGCACCAGGCACAGTCCTGCCTCCGCCAAGCCAGCCAACGAGAACCCTCTCGACCTAGCATTTGGCGCCGCACCCACAAGCTCGAGTCAAGTGACGACCAGCAACTTCTAATCGTGATACGCGCCAGATCACGGAACGTGAGAAAAAGAAAAGGGCGCGCCGTCAACCTCCGCGTTAATGAAGGCGACGTAAGTAATGACTCGGTGGGTACCGAGGTCAAAGGTTGTCACTGCTCCGCGACAGCATGCTACATAGACAAACCGGTGGTGCTGCCAAAACACATACTTTCTCGCATTGTTTCTAAATGCCTGCAATATTATACTACTACATAAACCAGAAAAAGTTGTTTTCAAGCAGCAAATTATTTTTCCGCTCTGAGACTCGAACACAGACCCTACGAGTAAACGTGTCGTCACTCATACCACTTTGCCACACAAGAGCCGCATGGCTCCAACTCGGACAAAGGCATAAAAAGGTAAATGCCAAATTCATGTAATAAAACCTTCAATAATCAAAATATCTATTAGAAATGCCCAAAGCTACCAGTCCGTTCCTATCAATGAGGGAATATCAATTTTGATGCAAATCGGCTGAACACTTTAGGCTCTAGCGTTGACCACAGACGGACAGATAGGCGGTTTTCCGCCAAACGATTTTTCTGTATCAAGAACCAACCAAACATGGATTCTAGTTACACCATGAGTTAGAGGATTTTTTTCTAAATTTAGGAACGTCGTTTATTCAAGTTTGTGTTATGAGAACCCTGTAATAAGCGTTTTTTGGCACAGGATTACATAATTTTCATTTAATAAGAATTCGTACGGAAAGTAAGTAAAAATGGAACCAAGAACTCAGGTTCAAGGGAGGGTGCACCACACAACGAAGCGGCTCTAAACCTAAGCAAGAGGGAGTGGGCGAACAGGTGCCTAAAGGACGAAGAAAGGCGGCTATGAAATATGCAGTAACAGCGCGAACCAAAACCATCGCCGTAACACACCGCTCACGCTCGGACAGTGTCCTCCCCATTACGAGAGAGAGAGAGGAGGACCGTCTGCCCGAGACAACGGAGCTGGCTCCAAGATCGTCTTGCCCACCCACCACCCACACGAACGCCGCGAGGCGGCAACCCGCCTGCGAGGTTGAGGCCAGCTCGCAGGCGATGCAGCCGGAGGAGGTCGCAACCGCCCGTCCGCCCTCAGACACCCCCGCGAGCGCCCTGGTGCCGCAGGCCGTGCAGAAGGAAGATGCGTTTGACCTACAGGAGAAGCCAACGGCCCCTGGCGGGGTATCCGGCTGCCCCGCTCAGACGCCAAGCGCCTGCCTGCAGCAACCCGCCGCACGTCTGTGACGGAGAGGAGGCCGAGTACCCAAGGCGCTCGAAGACTCACGCCGGGAGACGCCAACCCGAGGCGTACCCCGGCCGACACATCTGATTCCCGGGAGATGGATGCTGACACCCCCTCAGTCAGCAGACCTGACCTAAGCCTGACCACCTAACACTAAGCAGATAGGTCAGCCCGTCCGCCACCGCCCACTCTTCCGGCGCGTCAGGATCGGTGAGCGACGCGGCACAGTGGTGCGCGCGAGTTGGACACTGTCCGACCCACCAGAGGCGGCGCCCCCTGGCTCCGCGAAGCCCGTCAGACCAGGGGCCGGACCGCTGTTGACCAGCCCAAGAGCAGACCCCCTCCAGCGACACTGATTGTCGCGCCGAACCTCACCTTCCACTCTCTCCCATCCCGCCTCCCGCTCCACCAACGCAATAGAGCAACGAAAACCAGTCGGTGAAAACCCGAAGGGTCGTAAAAGAAATAAATGAAATATATACCGCAAATGGTCCGATTTTCGAAGTTATTTCTGCTAGCATGCATATTATACGCTTGAATGTGCAGCCAATATTCCTAGAAGGACTACGCCGAGATCCGAGACTGCTCACCTGCGAACCATTTAGAACACCACCCGGATCTCAACCACGTGAGCCGACGGGGATTTCAACCACGTGAGGACAACGCTTCGTCAGAAGGCGAGAGGAGGGCGAAAGAGACGCCAGCATCCCCACCTCGACCACACCCTGGCCTAGCACGGGATTCGTATGTCCTCCAACAGCAGTGGATTTAATTCGACCCTGACAAGCCGCTTGCAATAGTGTTAGACAGTGCGACGGTAGACAAAACCTGAGTGTCGAGTCGGACTTCTGGGTGGTTGACTCTGCACTTACGGTTCCAGTAAGTCGTTAGTCGTAAGGTTCGAGTTAGTATAGTAAAGGGTTAAATACAGTTGCTAGCTCTGTTCAAATGAATAATTGAAAGAGCGACTCAAACACTTAAAAATGGAATGTCAATGAAATGACCCGGTAGAAGAGAAATTAGAATGTGAATCCTATATAGAGAGAATCGTCTTCCCATTATCACTTTATCACGTAGGTAAAAAGAAAAAAATTAACAAAGATTCAAATAGAATTATGCAAGTCTTTACCAAAGTCCAAAACTCATGATTTGAAATTCGTCTTATTAGCGACGTGTTCCCGCGAGTGAGACCCCCCGCAAGTGAGACCAAGGCAAAAATCAGAACTTAAAATATAATTAGTATGAAGTGTACCCCAATGCATCAAGTGCACGATTTGCAAACTCTAAGATATCAGCTTTATCAACACATGCGAGAGAGAATCTCAAAGAAAGTTAAAAAGCGAGGTTTTAAGACCTAATTATAAATAAATTGTTCAAACGCATGCATAATACACTCAAATGCTTTGAGCAAAGTGTTTTGCAATCAGAAGATAAAAACAAAATTCAAAAACGAGCCATACAAGTTAAGAAAATAACGTTATTACCACAAAAAATTGTATTACAGCGCGAACGCGTGACTTGAAATTTCAGTCGTTACGCCGTCGAGGGAAAAAAGAGGAAACATTTTTAAAAAACAGCCAAAATAATATATGACAAACAATTAACTAATTTCAAAATTTGAATTGAATTGGTATTTGCAAATTTTGCATCCTGCACACTTAATCTAGGGAAATAATGACAGCATCACCTCTCGCTAAGCATTCGCTGAGATGTGGTCCCGGACCACAAAACTGATATCAGTCAGGAATGTGTAATAAAAAGAAAAGCGAGTCGACAGCTCGATGGCTGAATCGTCCGATAAAGACCTGTCCTCTTCGATATCTATACTGGCACAGATGTCATATTGCGACTGTGATTATAGAAAATAAATATATTGTATAGATGGATTTACTTCGATAAACCAGTTGAATACATGGTATTTTCCCTTGTTCAACGAACGTGTCTTATCAACGATGCAAAACGGAAACGGATTTTTATTCCACACGGGACATGACTTTAAAATGTCGAAAAGTTTGAAAGTTGTTTTCCACATGCTTATCTATCTAAACATAAAACAACGAGTTAGTTACAAAATTTACAACTTAAGAACGTATGCACCAATTTCAATTATTTCTGATTTGTTGGATTCATCTCCGCCCCAAATAGCAGAATATCTATTGAAATATCGAAAACAATCACTTAATGGCGCTGTAGAAGAAACTAAATCTCCTTGTAACAGCAATCCGCGACAAACTCGCAGGATTGTTTTGAATTTCTTTCTTTAAATAACTCGTACGAAGCATTCTAGGGCGTTAAAAACTAAAATTTTGAGGCCAAACGCCACAACGAAACGTATGTGACACCGTAATCTACAGAATGGGATGATTTTAAACATTCTGTTACATTTTTGTTGGGTGGAATGGGAGATGGGAGAGAGCAAAAGAGGGGGGAAAGGGCGGTTCTAGTGTGTCGGTAGATTCGCAAAAAGGTGGAGAAAACTACATCTTTTACGGCAAATGGCTCACTCACATCTTTAATCCAGAAGTGCACGACTACGCTGTTCCCAAACATGACGTGGACGAGAGGATTAGTCACATCATAGAAATGGTCTCTTTAAAACGACAAAAGCGAGAGGTTGCCTACAGTGAGGGGTCTAATACGATTGTGACTTGCAAAAGCGACGTCTCAAAATATTGGGGAGGTGGAAGACGAGATAGAGGCCGTTTCGAAGGCTTTCATACAAGAGGACTTAAAAGAATCGCGAGAAACGATCGTTTCGAAGTTTCGTGTAAGAAGGTCTCGAAGTACCGCCAGAAAATTCGGAGGTCTCGAAAAAGAAAACAGACCATCGGTGCGCTTTCTCGGAGCATGGTGTCAGAGGATCACAAAAAAAAGGGTTTTTCAGAAGAGTTAAAGCTAGAGCGAGAACGTACTGAGGCGATCGTGTCTTCTGTTATAAATGAATTTAAGATCATGTTGGAGTCTCACGAAAATAATCCCACCCTGTATCTTGGAAGTTCTTTCGTGTCGGATCGTCAGCAGATCACTATTTTCACAACAGACTCCTTCGAAATTTGCGCAATAGCCCGTTGTCAGCGGACGTTGTGAATGAATCGCAATTGGACGAGTCGTTGTAGCAACCAAAAACATATGCGGAAAGTGTATTTGCGGAGATGACAACTTCGAATTTCCGCAGCGTTACATTACTTTCTCTCTTCTGCGTAAGCGGTAGCGAGAATATGAAAAGAACAAATAAAAATTAATGAAAGAATGCAAGCCCTGAGTAAACGAGATCATTTAGTAACAATATCCAGCCAGAGAGCACAAGATAAATCTCAATATTTCCACTTTGAAACACCTACTTTCCATGCAACACAAAATAAATGGGACGCGAATTAGGGAGATGGAGCGTGAACGCGAAAGAACAGTGACATGTTAGTGATAGGACGGGCTGGTATTTAAGTGACTTTACATGTATGTTCATTACTTACGAAAAAAGTGTTTCATATACTTGAGAGTAAGGATTTTGAAGTGATATGAACCCTTTGGATTATTCATATTTCCAGTTATAATACTTTCTATTTTTCCTTATTTTAGGAAAACTCGTGTTCATTTGCACATTTCGGCATTTTTTACTTGAAATATATTCTGCGTTATAGTCTTCCGAAATTATTCTTGGAACATCGTTTCATTTTGTTATGCAATTGAAAGTGTCAAATTGGCCACTGAAATCTGAATTTAACTTAACATTATATTGCAACGTTGAAGGTGGATTAACTTTTACTTGGGATAGTAAAAGTTTGGCCAGTAGAAGGCACTATTAGGAGATAAAATGGATATTTTGACATTTCCACCTTTAACAGTGCTTTGTAACTCGTTGCTTCGTAAAATGATCAACTATCAGAAAAGGTTTACGAAATTTTCTTTTAGTAACACAATAATTTATTTTAGTTCTTGATTGTATCTTGTGTTACAGCTAAATTTTAATTTAACTTATTTGACTGTTCTGATAATGCAATTTAAAACATTTTGTTAATACATTATTTAATATCTTTATTGAATTACAATTCCATACTTTACCCCAACATTTTTAAACCAGTAGTTTGTAGATATTTCGTACATTGATATTCCATATAAAACCTACCTCTCGTGGTTATTATTACGTTCTCTTGGTGAGAAGGTTCACTCCATGATGCTCATTCTTTTCTGGTTTGTCAGTCGCAACACAGCGATACGTTTCATTTTGATACGTTTCGTTGTCCTATTTGGAGGCTTCACGGAAGTGCCAGAAATATCCAAAATTTAAACACAACTGTCAATCATCAACTTTTAATTCAGTCTTTGTCTCCTTTCGTAAGATAAATAGTGAAAGAAAATGATTGTACATTTAAATTTTACAAAGTGGATAAATCGTTGTACGATTTTCGTTGTAACATCTTATTAAAACACACGGATTGTTATCAGATTCAACCTAATGCCCCTGTTTGATGGTTATTCAATTTCGTATTTGAAAATCTTTCGGTAATTATTTTGTAATTAACTATTGTAGCACTGCTAGACAAAACTAATAGTTTCATTTTCTCGTTTAATGGTAAATCTCTGTTCCTTAAGTTTTTCAATTTAATATTTGCTAATAATATTCTTCTGAGTAAACAGTAACAAAAAGTCATTCCACACGTTATTACAGATTATACCACCGATCATTTTGCCCCTACTGATAGTAACACGAAAAAACACGTGAAGTCAAGTGTCAACAATCTTGAGTGAATTGTACAAAGACTAGGTTAGAAACTTCATTTAATGTTATGAAACCTAACATATTCATAATTAAATCAGGAGATGATGGTAATGACCAAGACAGTAATAAAGTGAGATAAATTCAACCTGATCTTGCATTAAGTGCGTTAGAAATATTTTATTCTTTAAAGATGTGTAAAGAAATGCCAACCGATTCAAACGCACAATCACAATACAAACATAACGTATTAAAGTTGTGATATAAATTTGGGAGAAGACATAGTTCTCCAATTTACCACAAGAAGTTACAAAAGTAACCAAGAACTGTGAAGATAACGATTTGTCCCTGTGGTTCGTCTCCTAGAAGCTTTGACTTTACACACACAAGACATAATATATACTAATGACATACATAAATATAACAAATAATACTGTTCTGCTTTTTGTTTGTTGACATTAATATTCCAGATCACTATTGTTTTCTATTGGTTCGAGAGCTTTCTTTTCCAGTACCATTACGTCTTACACTCACTGAAAATATTTCATTAATTCCAGTGGAAAACACTAAGCAAGTTTTGTGTTTCATGAAATATGGACATTCGCATGACGAGTTTCTGCTGCAATCTGAGCTTGCGAGCTGGATGTATCATCGTTGCCTCAATTATGTTGGTGAGAAAGATTCGGGAAAAAAATGAACTGTATTTCTTATATTAATAGCATAATGAAAAAATCTGGTCTATAAGAACAGGAAACTAATTCCAGCAGATCATTTTATTTATATATAAGACGGAGTAAAAATTATATTTGAGACAATGAGAAAAAAATCTTAACAAAAAGGTATTAATTTTTCTTTTCGTGTTAGAGTGAACAAAATAGAATATACTACGTTTCAAAATCTAACTGATAAATACCTTTTTTTATTTATTTCTGAAGCATTGAAGTTTTTAACAATTTATTTAAAAGAAGGGAAGAAAATATTTTGACCAAGGCTTTAACAAATTGCTTCATTATTCCAAGTTTGATACGCAAAGGAGGAAGCAATATTTTCTGAGAGTGAATTAGCGGTAAATTTATTAAATTTGTATTATCTAGTATACGTACGTATAATGTAGTATGTAGTATAGAGAAAGTTAGGTAATGCTGCGGAAAAATGAATTCGAGATTTAAACACAAATACATGTTTGGGGTCCTTTGATACCGACAAGTGTTGTTTTTTTCAAAACGTCCGTTAGGCAGTACAACCGTCCGTGAACACCACTAGCGCCAACACCATACGTAGGAGTTCTTCAAAATATATTCCCCGGTCAATCAGGCACGACTCGAAGCTTTGCGATTTTGAAAAAATCTTTAAAATTTGAAGGCTTTTTATATGAAGGCCCAGGGACATTTTCAACATTTTCTTAAAAATTTCTCCATTATTTTTCCTTAAATATATTGAATGAATAGAGTAAAATACACCTATAAAGATGACGTAGGTCCGTTTTCCACTGTCAACTCTGAATTTTCAAAAATTCAGTGAAAGAAACACAACTCTAATCCCTCGTCAGGACGTGAACAGACCTACCTGGGTGGACTGTATGTGTGGACAAACGAGATCTTTAACAGGTTAGCCAACACTAAAGTGACGTTCAAGCCCCAATTGGATGAAATCGTGAACAGCTGATACCTGCCAAGCGCAGAGTTGCATAAATCGCAGTATATAATACGTTTACAAGAGGGCGCTGTTTTTACTGCAAGAAACATGGCTTCAATGGCTGGAGGCGCTTCAGCTATGTAGTATATATCTTAAGCGGAAAAAGTTACACATTTATGTCTATAAATTTTGGTAGATATTTAGGAATGTATTACATTGGACTTGTTATTCATAAAATATATATTTCATGTGGCGTGTAATCAAAGAATGATTTTATTATTAGATTTTGAAACCGAATAATGAGTGCACAAAGTTGAGGGTTTCATTTTCTTGCTAGTTGTTCGAGACAAAATAGCAACACGTTTTCTGAAAATGAATTAATTTTGATTTTCTGCTGCCCTTTCACCTAATGGTGAATTAAGATATCGTATTTGTTCTGCAACTTTCATCGCGATTTTATTTTTTTCTTATTTTTGAAGGTGTTAACTCCATGTCCAATATTTCTCTACGTATTGACATAAGTAGTGGTGATAGTTTTCACCAAATACAAAGCTGAATCACACGGCCCCAACATATGACACAAATTGCCTTGAGCAGATCTTGATCAATCGAATGTTACTGCTAATGAAGCGTCTACAGCCAACAGCGAGTCAAAGAGGATCATAAAATATTCAAGTTAGGATACAACTGGTTTTAAAAAATGGTTTCATCCAAAAACAAATGCCAATGAAATAATTTAAAATCAGCGAGTTTAATTCAATATTTACATGCAATTTCAATATCTAACGAAATATTGATTACAAAACGAACAATGATCAATTACCTATTAGTGCCTGTGATTGACTATCGTTACTAAACGAGCAGCTGCCATCTAATGAGATATTTAGACAAAGGGAAGTTGCAAAAATACTTTATTCTACTGTTTGATTTTGAATATATCATTATAAGCAGTTATGTGATTTCGACAGATCTAAAGGCAAGCAAATATGACTGAAATATTGCCATCAAAATGGTCCTTGCTCAAAAAGCTAGAACCTTGAAAGTTGAACATTGCCCAAAGATTCTGCATGAAACAGTCGATTTCATTTATCACTTGTGTATTTTCTGTTTCAGGGTACTGCAGCCATTGCAGTTTACATAGATATTCAACATTTCATAACACAAGAACTTGGTTTGGGTACGTACAGATTTTCAAAATAATAATAAATTAAACTCATTAGGTCATTAAATAATTAAAGGGACAATTTGGTCTGGAGAATAAATGCAGAAGTTAGGACAGGGGGTAGAAGGAATTCAGAAGATAGGACAAGTTTGATAGTTTTATGACTTAAAGTTGGCAACACTGGAATGAGCCCTTCCCATCTGAAGGGCCAGCTTTGCGTTCTTAACCTGAAAATGAAGTTGAACAATGGCGAGTCTACTTGACAATTTCACACTGGTTGAACAACCTCCTGTGATTAGTTTTTTACTCGGTGGAGGTGAAATACGCGTGTACTAATATATACTCCAGAATGACTAAAGTGAATGGTGAAATTTGTATGAACCGTGAGAATTTTTACATGTGGGTAGAAAACTATATTAGTGTTCGAGACTCCGTTACTGACAAAGTTCTGGCAAAGTCAATTTGACGCTACTTTGGGACGTTGAAGGAGTAGTTTTTTGTGATTATCTCGAACAGTGTAGAATAAGCAACCTATGCTGTTCAGATATGTATGTGAACAAAACGAAGCTAGCCACGAGGGAGAAACGTCGTGGGGCGCGGAGTAGA
>BOPP01000120.1:3947592-3967544 GCA_017312745.1 Gryllus bimaculatus | reverse complement strand
AAAAACGACAGACTACTAGAAAGTGATAGACAGACAAACAGACAGGCAGGCCAAAAACAAACAAACAAGCGAACAGGCACACATACATATAGTCAGACAGATGGATAGTCAGGCAGATCTATAGACATAGACAATACAAATTTAAAAAATCGTTATGCAAACCGATAGACACAGACGGGCAGGCTTTTTGCAATAAACCAATTTTTCGGACTCACAAAACATTGATTCTGACCACCCCAAGTGTTAAAGGAAGTTATTTATTTCATTTAGAAACAAGAGTTATCGAATTTTTTGGTATCCGGGACCAACACAGTCAGTTTTTATTTGCCATTTTTGCTGCAGCAGTACCATACTTTATCTATTCTAAGTGGTATAATGTATAATAAAAATTAAATATTATCACCTATCTTGTACTCCTATATACGAATTGTTAATTTTTCTCGCAATTTTCAAAAATGAAAAAACAGAACCAGGACCAGTTTTACAAGCATGGATTGCTGTATTATTTAAAGAAATAAAACAACAAATTTGTGCAGCTTTCAGAAAGTTACTGTAAAAATTGCTTAAATTTCATGCCACAAACTAATTCAATTTCAGCTGACATTATATCTATGAATAACAAATTTTATTACAATAGTGGTGCTACAACAGCACATACTCGCTCTTCTCGCATATTTGGAAATAGTTACGTAATATTGAAATATTGCGGTTCAGAAATCTCAGCTATTACTGGAAAACATCCCAACATGTCAATCCAAACAAAGCGCCTGTGGTGTATTTCCGGAGTGGCGTAACTAGCCCTTCTTAGGCCCCAGTACAAAAATGAAATGAGGGCCCACCCTCAAAAAAAATGTCTAAAACCTAGTGGATATACAACAGAACATACTTTCTCGCGTTGTATTAACAGCTACGTAATATTGAAAAAATACATTTTTCAGCGCTATTAACATCTCAGCCAGCCTCAGCCTTGGGACTGTTTCAAAATTTAAAAAAAAATGACGCCATTTAAGAGAATTAAATGACGTTTAAGAGAATGGCGCATGTTGGTTAAGAACTCGAGGACCGTTTGAATTTCAAAAATTCAAATTTTTTTCGGCGTCTTCCTACAACACAATTATGAAAATATTTTTTTAAAATAAAATGTGTTTATCAGAAACAGGTCTTCAAATAAGATCCCATTCAAATTTGCGCAAATACGAGCTGTAGTTTTTGGGTCAAATATTGACATTTTTTAAATTTTAAACTATTTTTTCTCAGAAATAGTTTCGTAATGTTTGTTTAAATACTTTTTACGAATGTAGTAAAGAAAGTGGATGGTAGACCCGTTCTCAGTATTTTCAAAAATTGGAAAAAAATTGGTAATAGTAAATTCGAATTTTCTCTGCTTCGTTTGAGGCACTGTCACTCTGAGAATGTAATTTAATATGTGTTTGGAGGCAGTCATTATAATATTGAAACGACTGATTACTGTAACCTTTATCTTCCTATCGTGCACGTATGGATCTGTAGCTGGTACTTCCAATTAGGGTTGCCACTTTCAAGATGGAAGCCACCCGGAGATCATTGATTACCGGGGGGGGGGGAAGGTGAAGGTGCAGTAAAGTATATATTCAAATTCACAATCAACATCTAGGCTAGATTTTACTCTAGTTAATACATCTGCTACAGATAGCGCCAAATTAACACGTTTTGACCACGCGCTAAAATCCGTCGAGCCGAAATCCGTAAGTATCCATGATTGGCTGATTTAAGAACAAATACTGAAAATTACAGATGTTTTCTTATGCATATATCACTGACATCTGACAACCCTTGCAGAAAAAAACAATAATTGTCTGCATTTTCTGTAATTTATTGAAATTTATATGAAATCATTCGATAAAATAAAATTAATCAACACAGATTAAACACTTTTTTAAAAAGTGAAAAAGGTATTACATTTTATATATAACCCGGAGATTTTCAACAGTAACCCGGAGATTGTCTATGAAACCGGGTGTCTCCGGGTCAAACCCGGTGAGGTGGCAACCCTTCTTCCAATGGTAGCTAGTTCATATTTTCACCTTAATATGTTGCAGTAACACTATTAGAACTTCATGCTATTGTTCATAACATCCTAAAGGTGACACCATGTACATTTCAAAATTTTGAAAAATACATTAATTTTTTAATTATAAAATAGGGTAATGAATTTATTTTAGAACATAATTCAGGCAGATGAGAGTTATTGTTACTTAAGCGTCAAATCTATTTTAAATTTAACTTAAATTGAGTTAAATGTGAATATGAATGGATATTTTCTCTTCGCATGCTTAGGTGTGGGATTAACGAGTAACGTAAAAACGAGAAGTTTTCATTAATGCAACTATAATATTTTTAATTATCACATTATTTGTAACCATTTGCATTTTAATGTTAGCGGTATCAAGAATGTTTATTTGCAAAATGTATATGCTATAAGAAAATGTCTTTGACAAAGCCACACTGCCATCAAGGCAGTAATGATGGCAGCCATTGGTTTGCGTTATTATAAACCATTAAATTTGATTGCGGCTATATTATGCATCGGTAATAGCCGGTACATTTACGTAGAACGTGAATACGCTGAATTTAATGGCAGAAAGCTGTTTTCGTCTAAACGTTTGAATTTAAAAAAAGTATTTTTCGGGCTTCTTTTGTTTAAGAATTTTTCCAATGGTAGTTGAAGTGTAAGAGAGAAATTGTCACATTATAGTATTACTTAATCGTTTCAAATTCAACAATTCGTTTCAAATTCGCAGAGCATGCAGATCTGCCAGAGGCTTGGGAGAAAATCATCAAAACTGTTTCCGCGATTTCGTTGACAACTGACAGCCGTTTTGCCGTCAATTATTTTAACTTTTTCGCACTACTTCGTGAAGAGATAATATTGTAATCGTTCTTCGAAAAATGGCGAATTTCCTCACGTACTACCGGGCGCTGATAACAAAAAGTGAATGGCCTCAGAATAACCTTAACTAAAAAAACAAATTACAGTTTCTTTCTATGTTTAATATAAAATGTGCTGTATTAACCCAACTTACTCAACTTATAAGTTTTATGTAATATTTAATTCTTCTAAATAGTATCACTATCATTGAATTGCAAACTCTGGTAGTAATATGAAAGAGTACAGCTTTATAGAGAAAAAGAACAGGAGTTGTTACAAAATTTTACAAAATGGCTTTATTAGCGTTCACTGTGTACAATAAGTAGAAAAATAAGTACAAATATATGATTCCAAATCATTTGATTTTACAATAACCACAAATGTAGACTGCACCTGTGGAACGGCAGAATTATTGTGGGCCCACATTTTGCAAAAGACTCACTGAAACCACTGTTCACCCATACGATCTATAGAAAATTTACAGTCATAAAATAAACAGGCTGCATTTTGTGACTGTGACCAGAATCAAGTGTCTAATGTTACGATCACCAATATTTAGAAATCTTGCTGAAATTTTTCCAACAAATCGTACCGAACATTATATTTTATTTTAAATACTCACTGAAAATCAAAACTGTGATATTTCAATATCAACTCACCAAATCGTTACCTCTAATTTGCACATCACTACTAACGGCAAACGTTTACATCGGGAGACTTGGAACACTATAGTTACAGGCCGTTGAGAGAAAACAATGATGATGCTAGACTACGTAGTTCCCCCGACAAATGTCAACACTATACAGAGGCAAAAATGTTGCCATCTCATATTTGTACTCCATCTCATATTTGTACTCCATCTCATATTCCTACCTCCTCCTCTAGTCAGAATCCATGATTGGAGGGTCATTGATAGTGATAAAACGATTGATGTATTTTTTTTACCCTGCTTTTCTGTCTGCATGACTGCCAGTCCAACTGCCTGCTTCATGAATGGTCTTTCACCTGCCTTTCTGTGTCTCTTTCACTATCTGGATGGATGGATGTCTGCCCATCCGTATATTTGGCTGCCTTTCCCGCAGCCTGCCTCTGTTCGTCTGTCTGCCTGTCTGTCTTTCTAGTGCCTCTCGTTCTCTGCCACTCTACCCGTGTGTGTGGGTATGTCTGTGGTCAACCGCCCAATCTCTTCAATCAATTTTCTTTAAAATTGATATTCCTCAATAAATTTTAAGAATCAGTAGATCATCTGAGTTGAAAAGTATTGATTTAGATTTTGGAGGATACCTTACACGAATCTTCAGCCACATTTTCAAAATATTCTTAAAAATCGCCGCATATTTTTGGTTCAAACTTTGTCCTCTAATAAAGGACGCTTAAAACAATGACGCAAGTCTCATTTTCGTTAAAATTCCTAATTTTCGAAAATTGCAAAATTGAAAAATATTTTTAAACAATTCTTTTCTCAAAAACAGACCCAATTTTTTTTCTTTACATGTTTTTCCACGGATAAAACAAGGAACGCATAGAAGAGTGCTGCAGATCTCATTTTCCTTGATTCTTGAATTCCATTTTCCTTGATTTTTGAATGCTTGAAAAATGCTTGTTGAAAATATTGGGTTGAGACAATTAGATTTTTAAGCGTTCGCTCGAGGTGGTACGTCAGAGCCACTGTTTTTGTAGTGTTTAGGCGCACGTCGAATTAACTGAGAGGAACAGAGTCCAAGGGAAAGAAAATATATTTGCTGGTTTATTTAGGAGTATTAAGTTGCGCAGCAGTTTCAAATAATGCAAGAACGTACTGTTGTAGTCTCAATAGTTTCAGTAAGGTTTGATACTTAATGCAAAAACTTTATAAATACACTTACTTGAAATAAATATGACGATATATTAAATTTATATAAATGAAATTGTTTAATTTTGGTCTCAAACGGTGCAGTTTAAAACAAATTTTACTATTTTGTTTTCAGTAAAATAAATTTGCATTCTTCTTTCAGTAGTAGCGGTTACGAATAACCTTAAAACCCCCACACACCACAGGCTTTTAGCCTGGTGAAACTTTTTTTTGAGGGGGACACTGTTCTATGCATTTCAAAAGAAAGAATAATCTGCTCAAAGTTTTAAGCAAAATGACATTTTCTAAATGGAATTTTCCATTTCTAATTTTTACAATGAACATCTGAATAATACGTCAATAGTCAATATAACTTGTAGAATATGTATTGTTTAAAATGTTTCATTAATGATTTTTTTCTCCAAAAGCAAGCCCCGAGACTACTTACAATTTGGTTATGGGCAGCATCTGCGTTTATGTGTGTGCGCTGTGTTGTAATAATCGCAGGCAATATATGTACCTATGCGAACGGAGAACCTGTTTTCAGCGATGTTCTGACTTTCTGCCATTTGTTTCGTGGAGGTGAGTGAAAATTGCATTTCATCGTTTTATCTGAGCTTCTATTGTGAGGGAAGTTAGTCATTAACTACTTTTGCAATGTAATTTAAGGCATTTCTATGTAAATACTATTTTCGTAATGATAAACAATATCAATAGTTCGTTTCGAAGGGAAACGCTATTTGAACATATACAAAAATGTAGAGGAATTTAAAAAGGTAATGTATTTATTTTATTCTGAATTCTTCATTTGGTGGCAGAAGAAATGTGTATTGTTTTACAGAAATCGGTATTGATAAGTGCAAACTATTTTTTAACGTTTCATGTAGTAATTTCATCACACAAATGTGTAGTTGTGGGGAGATATTATGTGTGGTGTAACATTCAATAAAATAAATCTAAGAGACAAGTAAATAGATAATAAAAAGTCCTTTTATGGAATTATAAAACAACTGAAACAAAGAGTGAATTTTGATAATGTGAATTAAAAATTCTTCAAATTGACTTTATTACTTTATTTATTGACAGACAACAAATCAATTTAATATATTCAAGCTAAAATATACGAGTACATTCAAATCAAATTGCACTACAGCTTTCTGAACAAATACTTTAATTTCTTTTGCAAATAATAAACAATTTACGTGTTTCTGGAGCGTTTCTATGCATCTGTATAGAAAGCATTTTTTCAAATCAACTTTTGAGTGCTTATTTCAGCTCAACCATTCGGAATATCCCAGTAGTGTATCTGACGAAATATGGATAAATTTTTTTATGAGCTTCTTTGCGTAGTTCCTATGTTTCCTTCTCGGGAATCCTGTATACTGCACGCGCACAGAAGCTTAAGGTCCCCCAGACGGAAGCTTGGAGCTTATCCCGGCTGAGGTGGTGCTCTCTGGCGGAGATGCCTGAAAGGAAACTCCCGCAAGCCCACGTCTACGGTTCGAGGAACGTCGCAGGAGGGACCAGCGCCTGAACCTCCTTCCGAGCACAACCCCTCCGCGCGCTTGATACAATTGATTTTTGTCCTCGTCGGTCTTGCTCAGACTCTCTGCCATGCCATGCGTTCTGCCGTAAAGGAAGAGATTTACTTATCCTTATTCTTTCTAGCGAAGAGGCGAGACTCGGGCCATGAGACCCGCTCTTCCCTCTGACACGAAAATTTCACTACGATCCTTTTCCCACCTAGCGGAGAAGGGAGCTATTTCTTGGGCGACGAAACAGGCGATTTGAATTTAGCTGAGATGCTTTATTTAGGTTTGAGGATCTTTAACATGCGGTAAAAATGCTCTATTAACATGGGACAGGCGGCTTTACGTCCCCTCCGAAGGAAGGCGTACGAAGGATTTTCTCGCCCTTAAAATTCCACAGCTTCGATCGGGGTTGAACCGTCCAATACCTTACACCATCGCCGCCGCCATCAACCCAACACGTTTTTTTTAAACGAAACAGCCACTCGGTCTTACGTCACAAAAGCGCTACTGTATGTTTACGTATTCTAGAGCGCGTTGCTCTAATTTGTTTCTTTGCTTTTGAGTTATTTCTATATTGACTTAGAGCGTCCCATGCTCAATAAGAGCCAATGCCTCAAGGAAAGCACTCTCTAGAGCACTCATGTCAAATACACTGCCCGCCGCCATTAGCAATAGATAATCAAATGGCCCGTGATCTAAAGAGTTAGATAGATTTATTAAGTTCGCTTTGAGCTAATGCTCGGTGGCAAACATTGATAACAATTAAAATTAGAAATACTAAACATTTTCAACATTTATAATTGGTTTACTATTAGAATTAGGGGCTCGATATAATAGTTCAATTCTTTTCTAGCTAACTCAAAATACTCTAGTTTACATAACACTTCACTACACTACACTACACAACACTACACTACACTGCACTCCCTTCACTACCCTACACTCCTTTCCCCCACTACACTACACTTCACATCACTTCACTGTATAAGGCCATGACGATAATAATTATGACAATAATATAATAATAATAGTAGTAATAATAATATAAATATAATAATAAAGATAAATGTCTCAGTCAGTATTATTCGAGATGATCTAGATGGAATAAAGTATATTTTTAAATTTGGCTACATTAGAAGGAAAGCTCTAGTGCTTCTGCAGGTAGTTTATTCCAATTATATAGTGCGGATTCACAAAGGAGAACTTGCCTACATCAGTTCTTTGCTTTCTACATCGTATTTTCCAAGGAGTTTTACTTATTTACAAATTACAATCCGAAGTGGGTCTTTTCACGCAAAATCGAGCGAATTAAAGGAAAATTGACCTCAATGTCGCATAGCTTTCAGACTATTTTTTACACATTCATGAATACAAACTATACAACACGTGTTTTTTTACGTTTGTGACTTTTATGGACTTTATAAAATTATATTTATTTTTAAAATTATATTTATAAAATTATATTGTTTATAAAATTATATTTTATTATTATTTTTTTTACATATTTTAAGTTATAAAACTATTATTTTCACCATGAATAAAATGAAATCTGAAATAAATGAAAATAATGTTCTTACTTTCTTCTAAACGACTGAGAATTTTCAAAGTAGCTTCTCTTAACAAAACGTTTTGAGAATTATGTTTTAAATCTTATCTCGTTCTGTTAGAGCCTCATGCGCCCCTTGTTGTTTGTGTCGCTATCGAATGAAACGCTGCGGGCAACGAGCTTGACAACAGGAAGATGAGTGCAAATGTTCAATGAGCAATGAGTTTTAAAAGGTTTGTTAATATTCCAAAACATGTAATATATTAAATTGGGTGTCAAATTTACATTTTTTAAGTTCCCCTGCACATAACTTGAACAAGATCTCCACTTTCTTGCAAGATATACGTTTTAATTATTACTTTATCTTCACAAACAGGAACAAATGGGCAAAGGAACGTAACGAATGTGTACCAAGTAGCCATTTTGTTACATTTCTGCGACTTTTCGTGGGAACTCTTCCTTCCTCATGAGATCTTCATTCGCGAAGAAGAAAACTGTTTTTAAGTGTTTTTTTTTGTGCCCACTAATAGAGCTTCTTGAGAGTCGTAATCGGGGGGTCGTTGTGAAAAATAACATAAACTAATTTCTCCGTCTGTTAAATTAACTTTGCACCGAGTTAGGAAGGAGGCTTGTGGCTATACTAGAAATGTTTGAGTTGCTTATATTTTAGTTGAACATTTTTCTAAGAACTCCTCTACTGATGACACTAACATTTCCAAACTACTTCGTTTAACGTGAATACGTCACGCTGTCAATTCGTCTCTCTTTAAACTTTTCCCGCAACATTTTAGTTGTACTTCTGTTCCAGGACATTTCTCACACTTTATGAAGTAACACTCATCTCTTGTAGGGTCACACCTAACTTTTGTTATAGAGTCCCGATAATCCTTCAATGCAATAACATCTTCTGCTGTGATCTTTGAAAGGCATCCTCCCTTAAACATTAACTTTGGGTGGTCGTGACATGCACAAACACATTGTATGCGCACCGTTAGCTCCCTGTACAATGCAGTGTTTCAGTCTTAATTTATCGAATTTTGAAAAGCTGACATTTTGATGTCTTTAGCATGTTGGTGGGGTTCTTTTAAGTTACTCAGTATAATTCTCTTTTGTTTGTGAATCTTTCCCCCATTCTTCCTCACTGAAATAAAATTCTCTTTTCTACTCATTATACCGCTAACCTCATCTGCACAATAAAAATCCATAACACATTGGTAGACCGAATCGTCGATAGCTCTTCGGGACAGTTATCATGTGAGTAGATGCTTCGATTTTTTTAAAATAGAAAAACACCAATCTTCAAAAATTGTTAAAACTTTAATTTTTACACTCTCAGTAGTTTCGTATCGTTTGTTCAATTTTTCTATGAGGTATTCTTCATGTTGTTTTTTTCAAATATTTATGTCTCTAAGGTTAGTCATATTTTCTCCACTTTTCGATGAGAATACGCTTTTTGACCGAGTTTCTTGTTCCTTATAGAGCAAGCAACATTGTTAAACTTTAATTCCGATGTAATAATTTTGCGTTCGTGGCTGCCGAAGGACTTTTGAAGGATACGTTTTTTATTTTAAGGACGCATCAACATCTAGGTCATTAGCAACCAGTATTGCATTAACGTTATGGTAACTGTAAAAGTGACATGATATGGTGATGAGAGAGGAAGAAATAACACACACAAAAACTACCATGCCCGAGGCGGAACTCGAACCCGCAATCCTTCGGTCCGAAATCGCTACGACACTACTGCCTTAGCGATCTCGTCCCTCCGGACCGGCGAAGCATGCTTTGGGTTACACGTCTTAAATGTTTACAGTCTGTTCTGCCATGCTTTTGTAATATTCAATATCTTTTTCAGCTTTTGAAGTATTTGTCATTATTGTGGCAAGCAGTTACTGCACTTTACTGATGGAAGAAGAAGAGGATGAAGAAAGTTAAGAGATAATAAAAGAAAAGAAATGATGAGGAATCTAAAGCTGATTTGTCTACAGTAATTGCAACATTAATTAAACTACCATTAATTAAATAGTAAGTTTTCACTGAATTAAATACATCTCTATAACCATTGTCGTTGTTGTTTCTTTGGCAATCGCAAACTCGTAGAAAATTGTGTTTTAATCAGTAGTCCAACTTTTCTTGGAACTAATTTCCATGCAATATCTATGATTACACATGTTACGTCGCAATATCTTGTCCATAATGCTTAAATATCAACATCTACCTACAAAAATACGTAGTGTGTTCGTTTTTACAGCTCATTGTCATTTGACATAAAACAATTGAAAATTTAAGAGAAAAAAATATATTTTCTGCTATTGTGTATACTATTTCTGTTTTACGTCTAGTTAATTTCGGAACTCTTAGGCGTACCTCTTACCAGCCCAGACGTTTTTCCTCCAAAAGCAACCCCAGGGCATCATCGCACATTGTTCGTACAATTTGCAGGACTGTTCAACACTTGCAAGCACATCTAGTAGACGCTTAAGGGTAAACGGCGAAAGGAGAATAGCGACATTTGCGTGCTGAAGAGCAGGTCAGATAGCCTGACCCTCGCCATGCAAAATAAGGCATTATTGATTCATTCATTAATTTATGTGCTGTTAGTACCGAGCGAAGTAGCTCAAAGGGAGAGCGCTGATAGCGCATTCGGGAGGCTCGGGTTCAATTCCCGCGCCGACCATCCTGACGGGGGTTTTCGTGTTTTCCTTCGGTCATCCAGGTGAATGCTGGGATGGTTCTACTGTATGGCCACGACTGCGAAATCGGCATTGCTTGCCGAATTCGTTAACTACGTGAAGTCACGAATGTTAAACGAATGCGAGACATCGCGGTTTCCTGAATGGAACGGCGCCGAGGACAATTGCCCGTTACAGGATATGTAATGGCTAAATACTAATACAAAAAATGTACTTAGTTCGTTTTAAAGGAAGGGCGTCAAGATACACATACATGGGATACCACTGTCACTGCGACCCGAAGGCCCGTACCGGCACACCGACCGGTCAAGTTCACTCCCACACAAGTCGCCGGGAAAGGGAAAGGAATTCAGTGAAGGTTAGATTGATTAACTAATGTTACTGAAGGCGTCGCGTCAACTGCTGCGGCCATTAGCCTCGTTAGTGCAGCGAATGTTTTATCCCGGGAGGTGGCGATGATTCCTTCCACTGGATGATGACATCTAGCGCTGATCTACAAGTCGGCGTGGGAGGATTTCTTCCTCCACGTAGGTGTCCCAATCGGAACGAGCTACAACAGGGGTGTCCAACTTGCGATGCTTAAAGAGCCACAACTAAAACCTTTAATATTGTTGCGTACCATAATTTCAATTCCCGAGCCACACCTAATTTCCCGGTTCTGTCGACCAAGACAGTTTTCTCGGACCCTCCTGGCTGCAAACAGAAGGATGGGGGGAATGTAACCATTCGTGATATCACGCTGTTTGATGCGTAACGCAGTGAAACACTTTTGTATGATTTTGAATTCCTGAATATTTTCTTAATCCTTGCATCTAAATTAACTCATATGCATATTAAAGGGGTGTTGACCCTGTAAGGCCACATTCCCTAAGTGGACAATATTCTCATTCGACATGTATAGAAGAAACATGGCGGCGATCGCGAAGGTGCTTGCGAAGGCAAGAGAACCCCCTGATGGCGATGGCTGCGGCGAGGGCGATGATGCCGGTGATATTGATGGCGATGGGAGCGCTGGTGGCGGAGGCCGCGTTAAGAGGGTTGTGCGATAGGCGATGGCGGTGGTAGGCACTTAGAATACGCAATATACAATAATAATATTAATATTAATAATAATGTCGGCCCCGTGGCGCAGACGGTTGCGGCAGCCGTCGTCTGTGCCGAGGAGGCTGCAATCTCGAGTCCTGCTTAGACATGGTCGTATTTGTGATTGTCCCCTCACCTATCATCATCATCATCCTTTCATCTCATGATTCACACTACAAGGCGTAACAATCTTGTTGTAATCCAAGGATACAGCTGAAAAGCTGATTCTGGAAGAATTACACACGTTGGCCGTGTAGCGTGGTCAGTAATGGCCTATACGCCAATAATAATAATAATAATAATAATAATAATAATAGTAATAATAATAATTATTATTATTATTATTATTATTATTATTATTATTATAACACACTCGTACAAATGTCATTATTTCCCTACAATTGTTTTTAATTACCTGGTAGTAATTCAAAGCGAATTAGAACTGAAAAAGATCATATTCTGGCAACAGATGCAAACAAAACTCGTTTGCCACAAAACAAAGTTCAGAGCAAGGTTCCGAAACCGGCACCATTACGCAAGTGAAACCGCGATGGCGACATACCGAGCATAAGAGGTTTTTTCCATGACCACGCCACATTCATATATCACGTCCAGGGCGGACACGATGCCTTTCCGTGATGCCAGAGCGCAGGAGGCGGATGCGGCCGTTTTGAGCTGCACCTTCATCCGGGCACGGGGGGAGGGGGTTTCCGGTCCCAAAGGAACTTCCATGCAATCCAGCCCACCTGCCGACAAAACGACAGAAAATTGAAGCTGCCGGCAGAGGTGCCCCGGAGCGAGAAAAATCATTATATTTTTCATTAAAGGTTTTGAAAGAATATATTAAAATACCGATAATGATGGGATAGGTAGGTTTTTCAGTTAGCTCTAAATTTTCGAAAATGTCAAAAGTTTGAAAATTTTCCGGCGTCTTCCTACAAGTACAGAGTTGAAGATTGATATTTTTCCTTCAAGTAAAATTTCTTCTACATAGTTAGTTCTTTCATCAAGGTCAAGCATTTTTTTGATAATTGTAGTTGTATTCACGCTATAATGCGTGAAATATGTGCAATTAAAAAATAACAAAATCTAGATTTTCTCGAAAACGTGATTTTAGTTGTTGAAATATCCTAATCGATTTTCAGCAGCATTACAAAACTTTCTCTGCTCTACGTGAATATTCCTCCATTGTTTCTAGAAGCCCATACCAAAGGAGGCGCTTGGTTTCGATTTTGTTGATAATATTTATTTTGACGCTCATAATATCCCTTATTTTCGCATTCCGCATGTGTTCCAGTTTGCAAGTATCACTGCTTCTTCTCCAAAAATCCATTTCAAGTGTAAGAAGTCTGTCTCGGTCTCTTTTATTCAGTCCCCGTACTTAAGGGTATGAGGGTATTCCGTTGGCCAAATTTAATCAACCTTTGTTCATTATTATTTATTATATTTTCCCCATGCTGCCGTACTATAAGATCGGCAGATATTCCATCCAATGCGAGCATATAAATCACCAACTAATAAAATTTATTTTCGGTCACTAACTTTTTCCAATGATTTTGTCAGATCTGTAGAAAATACATCCTTATCGGCATCATCATTTAGTGCATACGAAACCATGATAGTACTCGTACATGACTTTTAAGCATTTGCACATTTAAAATTCTATCACTAATTTGTTCCCAGCTGGTAATATTGTTTTTATATCTGTTTGATAGCTATAAAAACTCCACTTTGAGCTCTTAGGCGCCCCATTATAAATGTGGATATACCCATTCCTTTCTTCCGTACATCCCTTCTTTTTAGTTTCTGTGAATCCTACAAAGTTCATATAAAAATTTTTGATTTTCCAAATTCCTCCTGTTGTGGCAATTTACTGAATGTTCCATTTTGTCAAATCGAAATTACGTCTCACTCAATTTGTTTGAGATATATAAAAACCTAATTTTAAAATAAATATTTCTTAACCCTGACCTTAAACCGTAGTCCACGTATCCACGTTCTAGAGTGAGAAACGTTTCATGATTTCGACCGCATTAATTCAATGGCAATACTTTTGGCGACATGCCATTAGTTTTATCGACCTTTTTTTACATTTATCAGTAAAAGAACCTTCGTGAAATTTTCCTATTGAAGTCACGCGAACCCGTTATTGAAAGGTCCCAAAATGCTTGAAACTTACAATAGCTAAACTTGCCCTTGACAGGAAATATCATTAAACTATTGCTTCTTGAGCCAGCCTTTGTATATAATGAAATTCGCAATATATAATATATAACAGTTTCCTTGCAAGCCGATAAATATATAGCAATGCAACTGGTACTATTGAAGAGAAAAGTCGAAAATATGTAATATGGCTTCTGATCATATTCGCCATAAAACTGCTTCTCTCGGTGTTATTAAATTTGCCAAATAATATGTTTATTTGACAATAACACTTAAATGAATTAAAATTTTGGAACGGGAGTTTTCATAGCTGTTTAGAATAAAAAGAAAAGTTTGATTCTTTAAAAAATAGTCATAGTTGCCGTAAGACAAATTGTTACTGCAATGATCCTACGAAACTACCAATAAACGCTACATCTTTATTTTTTCGAAGAAATGGAAAAGACAAGCTTTTTTCTCCAAGACGCTACCGCGTCCCGCTATGCCGGCCGCATTTAACGTATGAACCGAACAATCGAAGCGAGACATTGCAAACCTCTTTTCAGTATACTTGTGTGCGGAGAGCGAATGGAATGAGAGCAAAAAATAGGGGTGATTGTGAGATGCTAAGTACTAATAAATAATTAAATTTATCTACAACTGAAGATGATAGGACCAATCGAATTGTGAAATGTTTTATTGCATTTAAAAGGGATTTAGAGGAGACAATAGAAACATTTGCAAATTTATAAACAATTTCAAACTTTTGCCACTGTAAAGCAGGGGGTATCCCCCGATGTCTCAGAACAGAAAAACACGAATTTACAATTTTGCAACAATTAACAATTTTACAAACAATTATGAAATGTACGCAAAAACGGCCTGGGAGGGTCCACAAATTGTGTCTGAGTTGAAGATTTCAAAAGAGCAGTTTTAGTAGGAGACGCAAATTGATTGCTGGATGTTAGTATAGTTGTTGCTAAAGTGCTAATTATTCACTGACCTATTGACACTAATATTCGATCGAAAACATCCGCTTAGGAATATTTATCTGTCAGGGGTTACGCGCAGACGAAATCTCTTCGAGAGATGATATTTTCACCTCATCGACCGATGCCCGCCTGCAGGAACAGTCTCATTCCCGCCCCAAGGGATTTTACGCCAATCACATCGTCGAATCACAAGTCGAAAAAGCAGATTCATCAAGCTCCTATTTCGGGGATGGATGAGGAATGCAATTGGTATCCACTTCGTGCAAATCACGCCGTTTCTTTGAAAGCGGTTGAAAACCAATGTTGATGATCTCTTAAACGCTCTTATACATATCTTCAATTAATAAGTATTTCTCCACAACTTAATTCTCTTGGGTGTGACGGAAAAGCTATAAAATTTGATGGAACTGCAAATTCCTGCAACCATACACACTGTAAAGAAGTTTCATCAAAATCTTATTCTTGGAAATAAGCCAAACATAACCTGCTACAATTGCTAGGTTGCCAATTCTGCCTTTGTACAGCTCTAATCCACAATGCTCTCCGATCTTAATCTGCAGGAAACATTTAAGAAAAATTCAAGAGATTTAACGAAAAACTTTGAAAGTTACTAAATGTTCCAAATCACATGGAGTAGCTATTTACTTGTGGAAAGTAATTACCAGTTTTCCCGAGCTGTTTGTATAGCCGTAAGCCACACAAGTAACCATAACGAACTTTTCCAAAAAGCTTGCTATTCTGAATAGACTTTTAAATATTAAAAACGATGCCAAAGAACACAACTGAACGTGAGCACGGCTACAAACCACAGAGCACTCACATGCAGGTTGCCTATGCTACAAGCTTTCTGGGCACACCAGTATGGCGGAAGTGGCTTCAAGATTTTGACCTCCTACCATCTCCCTATATTCATAACTCCATGCTGGGAACAAAATAGTTTTTTGTTTGTGTGAATTGTATTTTGTTTTTAAATTGTGTTATTCCTCACGTCTCGTACGTAATAATGGTAAAAATGAAAAGGTTTAGAGGAACGAGTGACCTGGAACAAATGATAACGAACAGAAAAGTGGATACAAATATCCAGAAACTTTCCTGGTAGCAGGTACGTAAAATAATGCTAAAAAATGAAATATTACTCCACTTTTATCAGAAAATAATTCGTTAGGGAGTTTTCTGAGAGTATCATAAAAAACGAAAGTGTGGTCGGCCAACTTCAAATCTGTTTGAAAATAATTTGTCACCGTTACGAGACAATTGAAGGCCAATTCCAGCCCCAAAATTTCAAGACAAAATCTGTCATGATTTCAGTTAGTTAAAGTAATAAGTACATTCATTTTTATTTTTGAATAATTTATTAGCAATTAACTTTAAAATCGTTTTCGCCAGTTCGGTTTCTTTGTGTTCTGGCTCCTTTCTTCATAATGTGGTCCAATATTATGAAAAAAACTAATCAGTACCATAAGTAAAACATCTGTACTAAGTAAAAATACATCAATTGGCCGAAGATAACTCAACAAAACATATTAAATTAAGCCTTTCTTAAAAATGCACTATATAAGTAAATCAATTTAATGTTAAATAATAATTGTGCCATGTGATAAAAAATTTATAATCCAAGCAATTAGCAATAGTTAAGCCCGAATCTTCAGTTTCTCATAGTGAGCTTCCGTTTCTGAACTTGGACCAAACGAGTCCTTCACGAAACGATTTTGCTCGATCATCGCTGATGAAGTTTACAAATATTTCGATATGGCCCAAAGCTACCGGATAGATCATTCCAGCGTGAAGAAAGCTCTGGTCGATAAGTATAGATCAAGAGTTGCAAATGTTGTGAACACTATATTAAACAGGGAAAAACCAAATCATAGCAATTAACTCCTAGGCAATTCCTACACTTTCGTATTCTTTCGGAATTCTCATGTGGTCGTGTGCAGATCTTGCTGAATCAGACTATTTAGTCTGATTAGAAGGCTGCTTACTAACTTAACTAAGTGTTTTCATACAAACTTGTCTATTGAAAGACTATATATACCCCGAAGAGAAGAAGGGAGGGGACTGCTAAATATTGAAAATTTCTACTAAAACCAAGAAAGAAAATTGAAGCAAAAGTTACTCTCGTGTGATGATGCCTTAATTAAAATGGCTGTACAAGCAGATGATGATCCACTAAACTTGAGTGCATTTAACACAGGAACAACAGCAACTGCAACAGGTACAACACCAAAAGAGACAATTAAAAGAGATCTAGAAGAGTGGCAACAAAAGGGCATGCACGGCAAATTTCCTGAAGCTATCCATGAACCTCATGTTGAAACACAGTCCTCGCTGCAATGGCAATCAGGCGGCTATTTATACCCAGAAACAGAGTGATGTATAATGGCAATTCAAGATAGAGTATGCCGAACTAGGAACTACGAGAAACATTGTGGTTGACAAATGCAGGAAATGCGGCACTAATCGAACACATAATGGCTGGATGTACTGCAGTTGCTGACAGTACGTACTTGTTAAGACACAACCAACGAGCTAAGATTGTCATCAACAATTGGCTCTCAAACATGAAATGTTAAATAGTGGAACTCCTCCGTATTGCAAATACAACAATTTACTGGGATAGACCTACAATAATAGAGATCTTGCTCTGGAAATAAAACAAATGTGGAAACTACAGAATGTAACAATATATGCACTTGCTATTTCGGCTGAAGGTGCAGTAACAAACAATTTCAGGGAAAATCTAAAAAAAAGGGCTTCCCTCAACAAATTCTAAATTACGGACAGAAAGCAGTGATCCTGCAAACATGTCATTTAGTTCGCAAGATCTTGAACAAATGAGACTCACATTTCGGTCTTGGGGTCAGAGTGAAATCTCTCTCCCCAGTGACCGAGCGCTTCCTTAACGTGGCAGGAATGGACAAATTGAACCCAGCACAAGCTGCTGAGAAATAATGATAATAATAATAATAATAATAATAATAATAATAATAATAATAATAATAATAATAATAATAATATAATGAAAGAAACATTTACTCAGAAATACTTTTCTTTCCAGCGTTAATTGTTTTCCAATATTTCAAAATCAGAAACCTAAAAGAAGTGAAATTTGCAAAAGCATCTGAAAACGTAATGTTTTTTCCCCCGTGGAAAAAAGATATTCGTTTACATACAAACTTATGAATAGGAGGAAAGTAGTCTTTGCGATTTCACAATCAATTTGTGAAGCCTCTTCCTCTTCTCCTTATTCTTGTTTAGATTACTTCTTTTGTGTTAGGGTGCCATCTCCAGGCGAATGTAAACTTTCGTAATCCTCTTAATTCGCGATTGAAGCCGCCGCAGACTGTAAACGCGAGCGATCACATTGCGCTCCCGGACTCTCTATTAACGCCTTGCGTAGGCTCCCATATGAGGAAATCACCGCTGCCCACCGCGTTCGAGTACAGGATACTCGAGGATACGGTACTCGAGGCTAAAATGAATTGAATTGGATTTGCCTTATTTTACGTGGCGAGACTCGGGCCATCAGGCCCGCTCTTCCGTCTGACCACGCAAATTTCGCTACGCTCCTTTCACCAACTAGAAGAGAAAGGAGGTATTTCTTGGGCGAGAAACAGGCGATTTGAATTTAGCTCAGAGGCGTCATTTAGGCTTGAGGATCTTTTACATGCAAGTAAATCTACGAACATGGGACAGCCAACTTTACTTCCCCTCCGAAGGAAGGCGTACGAAGGATTTTTTCGCCATTAAAAATCCACGGCTTCGATCGGGCTTGAACCCGCCAACTTGGGTACAACAGTCCAGTAAGCTAACCGTTACACCATGGCCGCCGTAATGCTCGAGCGAGTACGATCAAATGGCACGCCTCGCAGATCATTGGACCAAACCTTAAACTAAGGAGGACCGTTTTCCTAATGAAGTTTAATAAAGTTGTTTCTTTGTATTGTACAGACCTCAATCTATCTTTGCTGTATTATTTATCAATTGCAGTGTAGTATCAGCAGTAGTAGCAAAAGCAGTACCTTTTTCAATTTTGATGACTCAGGAAGTAAATAAACCTAAAATGAGTTATGAACCTTATTTTCTTGTAAAATACTATTCAAAATTAATTACAAATAGAATTGCACACCCTGAACCTCATTGACTTTCTTCAATACCGTATTTAAAAAATAATACTCTTTTAGTCATAAAGCAGATTATTAAATTCCCTTTCCAAAAGATTCTAATTATACTTTAAAAATGCTTTTCAATTTAAGACAATAAATTATACATTTCTAATTTGACTCCTGATTTTTCTTCCTCTCAGTTGTTTAATTTGATTCTGAAAGGGCTGTTCAATTACGCTAAACACGTCTCACGTTTAATCCCTTTTGAGTTCTGTCTTTACGAATTTGGCAAAATTGAATCTCGATTTACTGTTTCTCACTGAATGCTAAGAAACAAAATATCGCAATACTTAGCATTTTGCGGTTTTCTATTGCCGCCCCTCGTTCGCCAGCGAAGGTCGAGTCGCGAGAGCGACGCTGCCGCAACGCAAGGCCTCCACGGATCTTCTTGCGTCGACCCTCAGCACGCACCGACACGCTTCTTAACAGATTTCATACCACGCGTTTGCCGATCGTGAATTATACTGGATACCGTTCGTGCGCTAATGAAATGAAACTATCGTAATTCACAAGAGTGACTGTTCTCGTCGAAAACAATCCTATTTTTACGCAAATAACTGAATATACTAGTGCCTAGCAAATATGCGAGCGTTGCCTCAACCCGTTCAGTTACGTGAAATTATGCTTTCTAAGTATTCTCGTAGTCACTTCGAGAAACGCGGAATCGTCTACTACTACATAGAAAAACGAAAATTAAGTACTTTCACTTGTATAACAAATGTTCTCACAGCTCACTCGTTTATTGCTTACTAAAACACTGCCTCCTCTAAGGATCTAAACTTCTGAACGTCGATAATTTGCAACTATTAACTACTCATACGTCCACTACTTAGTAGAGCACACGACCTATTCTCTCCACAGCCAAAATAATAAGAACCTATTCGTTTTGCTACCAAAATTAGAAGGGTTTTTCACAATGTCCTCTGGTCAGTCACGTCCTCTCCCCCTTTCTCCTGCGTGACGTAAGGGATGCCTCCCCGACCCTTCTGGTCAGCCACTACCGCTTTGAACGCACCCTGATTTGTGCCGAAATTAAACAAATTCACACGTACTTGGTGTCAG
>BOPP01000120.1:3935276-3947368 GCA_017312745.1 Gryllus bimaculatus | reverse complement strand
TCTCTCTCTCTCTCATTGCAAAAATTATGCAGCAGGCAAAAATCTTTATCTTCAATTTTGTAGTTTTGAAACGTGTTTTATAATTTTCGAAAAAGAACAAGGAATAGCCGAAAATGCGACTAGCGCCATTTTCTCACCGTTTCTTATTACATATGTGGAGAAAATTTTAAGGAAATTTTGGAGCGGTTTTTTAGTAGGGATTTTTTTAGCGGATTTTTGTAGTTGTACATTTCAATCTCAAAATACGCAAAGGAAGCTCGTATACTCGTTTAAAAAAATACTTGACCTTTTCTAAAGAGATTATTTTGTACAACAGACTTTGTCTGAGACGAAATCTCTATCTCGAATGTTGAAGCTTTAAATTATTTTTCAATTTTCTAAAAATCTGGAATGTGAATGAATATGAGACCTGCAGCATTCTCTGCAGTATTTTGCACTATTCAACAAGAAAGTTTAATGAAATTATTGCCAACATTTTTTGAACATTTTTAAATTGTCGCAGGGGCTTCATGTTAAGTACCCGCCAAAATTGAAATATCGGTTTGAAATTCCAGGGCCCGCGACATCAGCTAGAATGATTGGGGGATATCAAATTTGGAGAAAATCGGCTGAACGGTTTATGCGCTTGCGTTGTGCAGAGACGGACAGACGGACAAACAGACGTTTTGCCGTCAATCGATTTTTCGGTATTAAGGGTACACAAAACATGGATTCTGCCTAGAGCACGTGCTAGAGGTGTTTTTTCTATATTCAGCAACCGGATTTATCCATATTTTTGTTTACAGAGCCAGACGAGTTTTTGTGCCGAAAATGCGCCGTTATCCGGCGGACGATTACAATACTTTTTCTTCTTACGTTCGTAAGTGCGAGAAAGTGAAAAGAAGAGATAGATGATGATTGGGAAAACTTGAAGAAAATAATCAAGGTCGCGGAGACAGTTATCGGGAAGAGTTAAACTAAGAAAATGAATGAACGGTGGGATAAAGGGTGCGCGGATGCTATTCGAAAGAAAACGAAACTAGCTTTGCAACAGAATGGCACAGACTTTCCCATATAACTTTTGTATTTTCTTTCGTCTCATCTAGCTATTCCAACTTGCCACATGCTCTTTCCTGTTGCCATCTATCTCCACCCAAAGTAAATTCTTTTGGAATTTCTTAATTTTTGGTTTCCTAATAGTAGAACTAAAATATTATTTTAAGAATATTGAAAAACAGTAAAATCTCAGAACAGAAAAAATTGAAGCACTTTTTCACGGAAATTTTGAGTACTATCCTTTAGAAAACTTTGAAGAAATAATCTGGGGCGTTTTCCACAAAATGGCGTTTGAGCGTTTATGAAAATTCGAAACTTTGAGCTACTGACAGAAAACGGTTGAGTTTTTGAGAAGCTTTATGTGGTATTAATTAATGTACATGTAATCATAAATATAATAAAGTGAATCAATTGGCGCTGATGTAAATATTAACGACGTGAGAGCCAAATCTAAAAAAATAAATTTTAATATTTTTTGAAGAAAAAAAAGAGAGAGAACAGAGCAATATGGCGTTTATAGAACGCATTTAGCACAATCACTACCTAAAGTTTAAAGAAAAAATTGGGAGTCGTTTTTGAGAAAATTTTCTTTTTGTAGGTTTTTGAAATTGCACTAATTACATGCAATATGGCGTGAAAACGACTAAAATTTACAAAAGTGTACATGACCTTAATAAAATAACTAACAATGGAGAACAAATTTTATTTCAGGGAAAAATACTCTATCTTTATTTTTGTAGTTGTAGGAAGACCCCGAAAAAATTAAACTTTCAAACTTTTCGAAAATTCAGAATTAACCGTGAAAATAGGACGTATGACACTTTTTTGTGTATTTTACTAAATTTTTAGAAGAAATATAAAGAAAATATTTGGAGCCAAACGAGGTTATCCATTATCGCCAACTCTTTTTAACATCACACTAGGAGTTACTTTAAAAGCCATAGATGTAAAACGTAAGAAAAGGAGGGGGAAGTAAGGTTATCGTCAGGTGCAAGAAAAGTTAAAAATTAATACTATAACCACTAGACTCAAACAATGTATGTAGACGATGTCTTATAACAATAAGGTCAAAGAAAACATTAGGAGCAATCTTGACACAACTGAAAGAACGATCAGCAAAGTTTGCTTTTACAACTAACCAAGAAAAAACAGTATACAAGGTGTAAAGCTGATAATGACACCTGTCGAGAAGAGGTTTTTGATAATCAAAAAAGTAAATATGGAACCAGGAAATAAACTCCTTCACGTATCTTGGCTCAAGAGTAAATAAGAACAGTGTAATCGAAGATGACATAACTGAAACGATTGCTGCAGGGAAGAGGGCTTACTTTTCTAATATAGATCTATTCTGAAGTGAGGGTCTTTCAATAATTGAAAAACTCCTGCAAAACCGTTACAATAAGACTTGTAGTAGCATATGCGGTAGAGGCCTGCATCCTGAAGAAAAATATATTAAAATGCTGCATGTATTTGAAAGAAACATAATGAGAAAGATTTTTGGTCCAATGAAGGTTTGCAGGCGACATCTGGAGGACAAGGTATAATCATGGAATTGAAGGCATCATAAACTCAAGAAACATTGCAAATCACATTATCTTACTTGGGCTACCTGGTTTGGGCACCTATGTGGAATGTAAGAAGAAATAATGGTCAAGAAGATTTATAATTGGTTCCCGATTGCAGCAAGAAATAAAGAAAGGGAGACCAATGTTTTGAAGGTAATTAAGAGACTAGAGATTAGGAAATGGCATGAAGTGGTTCAAGATAGAAGAAAATAAAAGGCAGTTTCGGAGCAGGCTAAGACATTAAAGAGAATGTTGTAGCGCCTTAGAACATCTTTAAGGAACATATTTCATCAAGGGAAAATCTCTATCTTTAACATTTTAGTGGTAGGAAGACTGAAATCTTTTTAACTTTTGCAATTTTTGAGAAATTAGAGTTTTTAACGATCACAAGAGCTGCACTATTTTCTTAAATGTTCTTCACACTATCCAGCAAAAAACAAATTAATCGAAAACGTTGTAGCCAATTCTTGAAAATTATGAAAATGTTCCAGGAGCTCAATGTAATTACCAGTATTAAATTATGGGTTTCAAATTCAAGGGGCCGAAACATCAGCCAGTTCGATTGGGGAACACCAATTTTGGAGAAAATCGGCTGAACGGTTTAACCTTCAAGCATTGTTCACAGACAGTCGTTTTACCGTCATTCGATTTTTCAGTATCAAAAGCATACAAAACATGGATTTTGGCTACATCACATGTTAGAAGATTTCCCCCCTAAGTTTAGCAATTGGTTTTTTCGTTACCAGGGCACTGTATTAAGAGTTTTTTGTCGAAAATTCGCCGTTTTTGCACATCAATATATAACTTTCCCTCTACTGCGTCAGCGGTAGTGAGAAAGTAAAAATACATTAACATTTTGAAACATCTAACATTCTACATCCTACTGTTAAGTATGACTATGAGAAGAACATTCCTGTGATCGGATAAAACGGACCCTCTGTTTCTATTGAATGGGGGGTTTTCGTTCCCAAACAGAAACTGTAGAGCATTTAAAATTCAAACATGAAAACTCCTGTCTGATTGAAAATATGAAATGAATGAAAAACATAATACAATAACAATACAATGAAAATATCATTACAAATTTTATACAGAATCAGGAATGAAACATAATCTATGCTAATAAATTTGTCATTAATTTAAAAGGTCGTTCATTGTTGGTGGACTTAAAAAAGTTTTTCCAAAACAATTTATTTCTTAATAAAGGTAAATCGAAATTGTAATCTGCAATTAGTCTTGTGTTGTCCGGTGGCAGAATATAGAAATATAAATTATATAAATGTACAAATAAAGATACAATATGAGGATGCTCACTTCTAAGAAATGCAAGAAATCTTTTACGAGACGGGATTCACAGCACATCTGTTTCTACTGGCTTGCTGCGCTGCAACGTAGCGCAAAGTAGCAGACAGCCTGACGCGTTTTCTAAAAAATTCATCACAACTCTCTCCGAACTTGTATATGCGTCGTACTTCGCAAAGAGCGCTACAAGAAAGGCGACTTAGATAAGGCCCTCGCTTCCGCCCTCCCTCCCACTTCCTTCCTCAGACACAAAACTCAAAACCAACGGCGGAAGTGGCTCTGGTGAGGAAAGCAGGCACGATATGAATAAATACAGAGTAAAAACATTGCAAATATTTCTTGAAAACAGTTTTGTGTATTATCACTATCACCAACTACTTCACTCTCACCATAGGGGTCAACCCGAGACCTTCGGCAGTACGAACCTGTCAACCAAATGTCACCCTCATTATGAAGAAAATTCTATGCAAATTCTAAATACTATTCTAAAATTACTATGGGAATCATTTTTAATTTTCACAATCATGATATACAATGACATTAGATGAGAGGTCAAAGTGAGAACATCGTCCCATGAAAAGAATGAAAAGAGACACACACCCTCCCCGAGGATGGGATTCGAACCCGGAGCCCTTCGGGCAGAAGAGGTGTGTGTCTATAACACATAATCGTATTCATTAGATGTTTGTATCAAGATCTCAGTACAAAAAATTCACACACACAAATGTATATATACCATTTACACAAACCATACAATATACGCAAATATATATGTATGTATGCATATATATACATACATATATATACATATATATACATATATATACATATATATACATATATATACATATATATATATATATACATACATACATATATATACATACATACATGCATTATTCTTCTACGCACAACGCATTGCAAGATTGCATAACACAAACAATTAAAACCGATACAAGTTTAAATATCAAGTAAAACCTTTTCTTTTGCATAACTCTTTCTATATAATTAGCGACTACGTCGAGAATAAAAAGGATAGTAATATTGTTTTTAACAATAATATTTAATGAATTTGTTACCATTTGACTGTAATTTTAATAGTGTAAATATGCTTGCAACAAGTATTGGATCTCAGCTTCTGGATCAATGACGCCCTTCTCGATCCAGGTTTCCGTCCAGGTTCCCTGATACTTTGAGCTAATTCTAAGATGACCTCTTGTTTTGCTTCACGACACAAATGTAACTTCACTATCTTTCCACGTTTTGTAGAGTTCAGTGAGTAATAGTATAGTTCTTCAAATTAACGTTCTGAATTTCCTTGCATTCGTAACAGTAAGTATATTCCTTCACGAAAGGCACGATGAGGGATAATAGCCGGAGTCTGTAGCTTTTTTCATTTGCAACAAATTTCTACTACAGAAAAACTAATATTTTCTTATCAATTACTGCCAAAAATACTCATTTTCATGAGCATTCAGATTTCAACTTAGTTATGGGTTAGCGTAGATAACTCAGAATTTAAGAAAATGCGAGCAGAAAACACTACTGCTCATAGCATATTGCAAATTTTATAACTGTTTTTGACGTTAAACAAATAAATAAATGTAAAGAGATAACTGCTACCTCCTCTTAAATTGTGCTATGAAGGGCAGAGAGGCGTAGAGATGTAACTATTATTCTCCTTTCCTCTTCTTTTTATCCTTCCGTTCGTCCCCAGGTTACACTCTTCTATAATTCTCTATATAGGGAGCATGTTTTCAAATGGTACCTAATCCAACAGCACAAATTTTACAGTAGAAAAGAAAAACTTACGGAAGCTAACATTGTGATTGTGTTAAATCAATATTTCATTTTGATTTCCTCTGTGAGACTCTGAAGTATTTCATTGCAAATGTTAGTTCTTTTGTTATTTTATTCAAAAGTTATAATGATTCTAATTTTGGATACTAAAGTACTAAAGGATACTATAGTTGGATGTAGGTACTACTAATGCCTAAATAACTATCAATATTGATTATTTAGAAATATATTAAATTACTAATTTTCATAGAAGTATGATTAAGTTATTAACAATATAAAAATAATTAAGCTTAACAGTACCTTATGATCTATTTTCATTCATCGAAATATTCATCAATGTTATCAGAATCGTCACAAACTATATTTCCTTTTATTAAAGCTTATTGTTTTGCAGTGAAAGGTGAAGTGGATAAGGTACTTTTTGCCTAAAGAGAATTTTTATGACCTCTATGGATGGATTTTGAAAAAAATAGTTTTTTATTTAGATTTTCAAATCCATAAAATATGTTCTGACACCTACAAGCTCAATTTTCGAAAATCATGGCTTAGGTACCTGTGGGAAACAATCTCCTCACATAAAGTTAGACAACTTCATGTGATGAGATTGTTTCCAAAATGTGCCGAACTCATAATGGACAGATGCCTATTTACCGTTAGAAGTCTGAAAATTGAAACAATGTGAAAAGTGTCTTTTAGGCGCCAATGGATGAGAAGAGGCTAGGAGGTTAAGAGATAGCTCAGATAAGGAATCTGTTTAAGATAAGGAAACTAACTTGTACGAGAAACTCTTTGCCATATTGTAACAGCTCTATTTCACTTTATCAATATGGTCATATCTAAGGAATGCAGAGGAATATTAGGAATATACGTAGTATAGAGATAGTATAGAGATAATACTGCGGAAAATGGATTTCCACATTTCAACGGAAATATACGAAATACAAGTACCTAAAGAACGTTTCTCATACTGATGTGTCTGCTTCTTCAGGTGCTACGGCTAAAATAGATAGTACCAATAAAACTATGTTAACAAATCTTGTATAAGTGTAAGTTACATAATTAAAACTCAAAGTATAGATAAATATTATGGAATATAGTTTTTTTAATTAAATGTGTTCATCAAAAACAATATTCAAAAATGGTTACTATGCATTATTCGAAAATATGATCATTTTTTGAGTAATTTGGCGTCAAAATTAGTCGCCCGAATATCATGCGCTTCGTGAAGGTAATATGAGAAGTGATATGAGGCAGTCGGATGCTACGTAAGTTGGAATTTGTATATTATTTCATATTTCTTTGTTCTTTTCTTACATTCCAGTTTTTGTTATGTTGTAATGTTTACAAATTAATATTTTAGAAATTATTTATAAACTATTTGAAAGATATGAAATACAAATTGCTAACCTTTAGAGCATATCAAATTGGAATGCAACAACGTCATTCCGCGTCGCTACTCGCGAATTTTTGTGCATCACGTCTCGTTGTTGGGAAAGGTTTTATCTGTATGTAAAGCAGTTAAAATTGTAAAATTTCTATGTCATTTTCATGAAAATATTTTGTTTTACAGCAATGTTCTACGATTTGCAATACGTTTTACAAAAAATAATGACTGAGATGTGTTAATACGGAGAAAAATTGTGGTAATACATAACCATTACTAAAGCCGAGAAAATACGTGCTGTATGAGCACCACTAGTTTCTTGTGGACTGAAAGGGAGAGACCTAGAGAGCTGTATTGTATTCTTTTCTTCTATTGTTTATTAGTTTATTCTATTTATCTTTTTCTCTTTTTGTTTGCCCGTCTATTTCTCTTGTTCCCTTAGGTGTCAACATTTTTTCGGATGTCATTATTTCTTCGCCACATCCTGAGGTTTTCCAAGGGGCCAGGAAACTGGGTTTCCTCCTCCACCTCATTCACCACGGACTAGCAATCCAGGACGTGAATTTTCTTTCCCATTGTCACACGCCTTGAGTTCAGCCACGTTCGTCTGTACTTCATTCAGGGAGATCTCTGCAGTGGACCTCTATACCCGAAGACTTCCTCTGAAAACAACTTACTGCTACGGGTGGTGACTCGCGATCCAGGACACGAATCCTCTCTCCCAGTGTCTACGACGCTCGCTCACTTTGGGTTCGGTTTTCGTCCAGCCCTCGTTTTGGAAAATCTCCGAGTTCTGGGCCGCACACAGAAACCTTTCGTGAAAGAGACCTCGTTCATTAACGTGTTCCTACGATCTTTGTAAAGAGCATTGTGCAAGCGTGTAAAAGAGGGGGGGAGGGCACTCATGAAGGGCAGAAGTGCACTAACGCCTAGAGCCGCTCCATCTTCCTTCTCCTCCACAACCATGCGAGCTCTTGTTCTAGTCACTGTACATATGGCACTCCTCACGGCCACTTTGGGCACTGACTTAGAAGATAAGAAGGTAAGATTAAAGAAATGCTGCGACGTACACCAGATGCTCTCAGCTGACGGAGAGTCGTGCGTAGAAGCGGGTTGGCCACGGAATTTCTCAATTAGAAGGGATAGAAAAGGCTTAGTCGTCCCTCCTCTGGACAGCGCGTGGGTGCGGCGCTGGCTGCCGCCCGGTCTGCCCATGGAGAACATCAGGAAAGTGATTACTCGTTCGAGAGGTAATGGTAATATGGTCTCTGCTATAAACGCGTCCGCCTTGTGGGATCCAGCTCTGCTTCAAAACGAGGACATCATGAGATTCACCGTCGTCTTTCTGGGAGAAGATGATTACATTGCGAGGCCCAGACCAGGAGGAGGAATCAGGAAGGCTGGATTCTGTGTGGACGCTGCTCGTCCGCCTCTGGGCCCCTTTGCGATGCGGTTTCAAACTATATGCAGCCAGGAGGAATGCGCAAAAAAGTGCTGCACTTCTACCGAACTTATGAGGAATAATGATGGACACTGGCAGTGTGAAGAGGACGTTAAAGGTTTCTGGACGCCCAACAAGTCTACCCTCACAGTATTTGATCCAGAGTTTCCCTATACTTACTACGGTGGGTTTGAGAACCCTCGTCTTTCGCCCAATGAGGAGAGGTACGCTGAGTGGGCTCGCCACACCGGAGGTATCCACCACTTTCACTTCTCCACATGGGACATCTGCTTCGCCTTCTACCGCAGCAGCAACGGCAGCTTGAAAGAAGGGCTCTTCTTATTCGAATACTCGCGAATCACCAGAGGCGTCTACAGGCTGCTCCGTCCACTATGCATCCTCTCTGCTCTGCTGTTGACGGCGTCGCTGCTGTCTATAGCATGCAACAAGAGCATGCGACGAAATACTCACGGTCGTTGCCTTGCTAGCCACGCTGCCTGCCTATTGGCTTTTAATATCGGACAGACTGTGTACTACATAGCAATTAGTGACCGGTTGGACGAAAAAGAAAAAGTCGTCATTCCGGCAGATCTTCAGACAGCGTGCAAGTATTTTGGTAAGTATATTCATATCAGACTCGCATATTACAGAAAGTGAGTGTTAAGATTATTCATATACGTGTTTTTTATCATGATGTTGCGTGCATGTGATTGTTAGTTTGAAGTGATGTAACAGACGACATTACCTAACAACTACTTGCTCTACGGATATTAAACTACACTACTCCACAAGTCTTCTAATGCAAAAACACAGTTTTCGAGTACTTTGTCAATTTCCTATCGTATAAAATACATATCTGGTGTAATTGTCCTTATTAGAGACCGAAAGTTTAGCTATTTATTTTAACTAAAATAGACATTCAAATATGCATTTATTCTAGTTAGGGAAGCAATCAGAAATGTAAACAACAAAAAATCACACTTAGAAGGAAATGTAAAAAATAATAATTAAAATCATTTAAAGTTTTATTCTAAGTTTAAAATTTACATTAGCCCCTTATCGTGTAAGGACATGATCTTTTCTTTGTGATCTTGATTCTACATGGCTATCTGGTACGAACCCGGAACGCTCTCTTCTTACCCGCTCCCCCAAGCGGCATGCGTATGCGTCACACGTACGCACAAGACCCATATACTTTAAATGGGTCTTGTGCGTTCGGCTGGCGCATGTGGCTGGGGGGAGCGGACAAGACCAGCACTGTTGGAAGCGCCGATGCGTGTTTTACTCGGAGTTGACCATTCGATTCTGCATTGTATAGTTTTGTGCGTGTTTTGTAGCAAGTGCTTATTTTCTAAGTTGAGAGAGAAAGAGAGTGAGAGCCCATCAGAAAGTGTTCGGAGACCATCTTTAAACGTAAGATGTGATTCCTCATGAGCGAACAAAGCCAGTTGGCATCAGTAGAAAAAACAAAAAATGGTATCAAGTTACTTTTTCAATTGTATTTTAAATACATCCTCTGCTTTGTCAGAGAGATAAAGTTCAATTGTGCCTTCGTGTTATCCAAGCTTGCAAGTATAGCATCTAACTGCCTCGAGATACCTCTCACATTTCGTACATGAAGCGCAGCATTTCGTACATGAAAAGAAGCAAACACGAAGCGGGCGACTATGTTTGACGCCAAATTACACCAAAAATACATATATTTGCAAAATTTCAGATGACTTTATTTGAAAATTTGTTTTTGGTGCATTCATTTCAGTAAGAAAAAAAAATTTTGCTTCACAATTGTTGAAGAAAGACGCCGAAAAAATATATTTTCAATTTTTCATTCTTTCATAGAGTTTTCCATTTGCCGTAATGATGCGCACTCATTGCGCGCTCAGGGTAGCTTTCGTGTTGCATTTGACCGCTAGAGCGCACCAGTGCCAAGAAGCACATGTGCCCTTCACACTGACAACACACAAGGGCGCACTCGGGGCGCCCTGACCTGCACTGAGGCTCTCGTCAGTGCAGCCCATTGCTCCGGGAACTTTTGAGATTACAGAGATTACAGAAGTTAAGAATAATGATTTGTATTCGTGGTGAAATTGTAAAGGCAATTGAGGATCTTCTGTCGCACAAGGACACTTAGAATGGACAATAGAGTATTTCATGTTTTACAAGAAATGTCTTAAAATATTTTTTATGACTTACGCAAAGTTTGGAAAATCAGTTTGTGAATTCCTAAAATTCAACCTTGAAAAACCTTATATTCCCAAATTCAATGCTATTTAGTAACCAAAGTGTAAGCAAGTTTAAATTTCGAAATGTTAATAGAATAAAAATTAAATCGTGACTAATGGCCTTACTAAATCATTCAAATATATGTGAGAAATGTTTCTCGCGCATACTTGTGCCAGCGGAAATGCACATGTAAATATTTTTATGGTTTTCAAGAACCAAACAACTCTGCAGAAGCCTTTCGGTTCAAAATCTAGTAAATTTCGACTGATATGCGTTAGAGGTATTCGCTAGTTTTTAAATAAAGAAATCACACGTCGATATTTTATGAATTAAGGGGTAAGAATTACTAAACAAAATTCATTCAAGTTCTGTTAAAATTAATAGTTATTTTACGAATTATAACAACGATCATAATTTAAAATTATTTTTTCTCTAGTCTTGTCAGTGTTGCAGCTGAACGGCGGTCTGTCTATAATCTCACTGACGCATCACATACGCACTTACTCATTTCCGGAATCTGTTTCATTCGTGGCTGCCCTTCTCGCGTATGGGGCACCACCGTTACGGAGCAATGTCCTGTACTAGGGTTTCATTGCCATGAATGAAAAACATTATTAAGCGTCCTTTTCGCTATCTAAGGGCAAAATTTAACTAAAAAATGTGGTGCCATGTTTAAGAAAAATCTGTTTAGAGAAAATAAATGTTTGACACAAAAACTTTCAACTTCTGCAATTTTCGAAAACTCAGATATTTAAACGAAAATGAGAACTGCACCATATTCCTGAAAGTACTTTATACTACCCAACAACACAATTTGATCTAAAACGTTGGAGCCTTTTTTAAATTTTTCAAATGTGGCATGGACTTGATGTACCAAACCATGATAATGTACTCACCAAAATTAAAATATCGGTTTCAAATTCAATGATCCGTGACATCAGATCGTTTGGGGAATATCCATATAGGAGAAAATCGGATAAACGGTTTAGCTGGTAGCGTTGTTCATAGACGAACAGACGTTTTGTCGTCAATCTATTTTTCGCTATCAAGGATTCAAAAAGTATGGATTCTGGTTACACCATGTGTTAGCGAATTTTACCGGTAAATTTAGCAACTGGATTTATCCACTTCTCCGTTACAAGGGCCTTGCAATAAATTTTACTGTCGAAATTTTTTCCCCCAGCATTTCATCAGTGTCTCTCGACTGCTTAAGCGGTTGCGAGAAAGTAAAATATTGAAAATAATTTTGTATAAGACAGAAAAAGGCAAAAGTAAGACAAAATGCCAAAAATTAGCATCAGAAGCTAAAATAGGCAAAATGAATATCGAATAAAACAACCAC
>BOPP01000120.1:3913549-3926117 GCA_017312745.1 Gryllus bimaculatus | reverse complement strand
GAATGGCGGACAGTGTCTACTGTTTCAAGATGGCGGTGCTATTGCCTCTCTATATATCTCAACTCGTTGGTTGTAGCACTACTAGTTTTTTAAGAAATACTTTCCCAAAACTGTCCTATTTATTCTTTTAATTTTCTCTTTCTATGTCTCTTAGGAATTAAAAAAAAGTCTATTCATTTCTCGCAACGAAGTATTTTGGAAAATTGTAAAAGTAACATTTCAAAACTACAAAGTTAAAGATAGAGATTTTGGTTAAACCAAAATTTGTTCTAAAACCATCCACTCTTTGAAAAAAGAATCGTTATCAGTATTTGGAAAAACATTAGTGGTCGCTGAAATTAATAGAATTTAATAACAACTTCTCAGAAACCGCTCCAATTTTTTCTTTAAACATGTTATCAGTTATTAATTCAAGGGCACTTTAGAAATGCGAAAGTCAATTTTCGATGGTGTCTGAATGTTTGAAAATTGCAATTTTATTAAATAATTCGAAAACTATTGATGTGTCAGGCCGGAATTAAGAGAGGGCCCATAGGAGCCCCACCCTCCAAGAGGCCTCCCATTATGGAGCAAATATCACCAAAACAGAAAAATACACGTCTCTTTGCTTCTGAACTGTTTTAGATAATAGGAGACATTTAAGAAAAAATTCTATACATTCTATCACAAAAATTGGTTTGCCGCGAATTAATATTATATGAACCCACCGGGATACGAACCTGGCGACCTACTGTTACTGGACAGAGGATATTGCGTGTTAGTGACAAAATGGGAGGAAAGTGATATAAAACAAAAACCCTCCAGGCTTCATATCCCGCTTGGTTCAAATATTTGCACTTCGTGCGCCAATCCATTTTCAACATAACCATTTGATGCATATGTACTGTGAAAGTATTATTACGCGGTGGGCTCGTTGTTATTGTGCTAGCTTTTCCACCGCCGCACAACATGATTCGACTCCCGTCCCCCGGGCAAATTCAATAACTGTACGCTTGTCCTCACAAATATCTTCTTCTGTCTTCACTTCGATTAGATTAGGCTACTGCCTGTTCCGGTTGATTTTGTTTATTTTTTTTGCATTTGATTTGATTGATTTTGATTCCGTGTCTCTCCATCTTTTTCTGCCTTCCCACGCCTCTTCTTCCTCTCGGCGCGTATAACAAAGCTGCTTTGGGGAGTCTGCTAATACCATTCCTTTCCACATGTTCTGGTACCGCATCTTTGTCTATTTCTGCATTCTAGTATTAATTTGAGGTCACTGTGTAACTCTTTTCTTATTTCTTCATGTACTTTTGCGGTCTTCTTCTTGTGCATCCTTTTATTCTTCCGCAGAAAATTTCATGTTCACTACTTTGTATGTGGTTTCAGTGTTTGTTTGGTAATACTCAGCTTTCGCAGCCGCGTAGAGTAATGTAGAACTGGCCATGGTATTGTAATAATTTAATTCTTTTACGGTCTTGTCTCATGTTTTAAATTGTGGTGTATCCTTCCACCATATTTTTGATATTTCGTTAAATGTTATTGTCAATGCTTTATTTTTTCAACTTAGTTTTTGACACCCAAATAGATTAGAAAAGAGGAGAACTTGCTCGGGTATAATTTTGTTTTCATGACAATGTTTAACAATACTTGTCCTTTCGTCCTGAATGCCAATCAGTGTTGGTTTTTTCTTTTGATATATTAATGGCCATTAGCTTTTGCAAATGACATTAGTGTTGTACTTGACCTCTTGTAGTTCGTCTTCTGTTTCCTGAATAATACTGGCGTCATCAGCATAGAATAAAACCGTAAATTCTCTTCTTGGTCATTTTATACCAGTTTTATGTTAATGTTGTTTAGGACTTGTGAAGGCATATTTTTGTCTTCCGTGTATTCATGTTCTACTTGCGCTTATAAATTGTATCCAAGCACTTTTGAGTGGGCTCTTCTCACGATTGTTGTTTAGCTGGCAAATTTGCGTTTTCTTTTATATGTTTTTCTTGATTCCTCATCTTGTTTTTTGGATCCATTGTAATATGCTTTCCGTTGTATCCTTACTGCTTGCGCTATGTCGATTCCAGATCCGTAGGCCCTTTCTACTTTCTGATTTTAATTTTCTTCTCGAGGGCTTCCATTGCGCTCTTTGAAACATTCTCGGAACGTTTTCCCATTCTAAGTTCATTAGGTTGTCTTCAGTTGGTTTTTCCAGAAGGTACTTCTGGAGTCTGCCTTGGTAGAGATTCTTAACACTTTCTTCTTGGAAGTATATGTATTTTATTTACTTCTTCTTGAGTATTTTTTGTCTGGTTTTAATCTATCTCCTTTTGCCCATACCTAAATCAGCTATAGAATATTGATATGAGCCTTTATTCGCATCCTGCTAAATACTCTCACATCATTCAAACTGATGTCTAGTTTATTCATTTATTAAAAAGAAGTCTATTATCGATCTATATCTCTATCTGTCCACGTTATTTGTGAATAGCTTTCTTGCTTATAAACTAGGCTACTCCTGCTTTTGCTCTGACATTTTGGGGTACTCCACTGTACAGCAATGCAGTAGGCCATCCTAAATCTTTAGTTCCTTTTAAATTTTCTGTTTTTTCAGTGGCTACTAATATATTTATATTATTTTCTTTTTTTTTATTTTAAAGATGTTTTCTAAGTTCGCATGTTCTTTAATTTTCCAACCCCCGACATTTCAAGTGCAGTTTTAATTTTTCCGGTGAATCGTTGCCATTTGCGCGCGTAGGTCGGTTTCCATTATCAGCCGGCTTTTCCTGTGATAAGTTCTAGTAGGTTTTTCTCCAGTGTTGATTACCGGTCCACAGCTGGCATAATCAATGTTGGGTTGCCATTTCAGCTTTCGAGTCCTGCTGGGTATCTTGTCGGGTCATTCCCATAGGCCAGACTGCCTTCACTGGGCTAGGAGTTCTTACACCCCTTTGAGGTCCTGTGTGGTCAAAGCCGAAGGTTTTCTTCTGGGCATCGGTCCTTGAGGTCACCTTTCTAATGCGGGTTCTCTTGGTGGCGTTGAGGGCGTCTTCTTATCTTTCCTCTTCTGACGCTGAGCGGTCCATTCTGGAGTATCTTCTTCGTCTGACCCTCCTCTTGACCTGTCGGCAAAAGGAGCCCTAGCCAGTACCTACGCTACCGGGCATGAGCTCTCAGGGATCATACGGGTACTCAACTACAAGGTCATTACTCCCCAGTGGAGCCTTCACAAATATTCGAGTATCTATTGCTTGTAGAACCGATGGGAATCCCAACCCTAAGGTTATGTAAAGACCAGTATATTACGTGCGAGGATGTCTTCTGCTAACCACACGAACTCCTTATACCATGCCGAGAGCCGGGGTCACCGCTGGTCGAGCAGAAACAGAACACAGTTGATAATATACCGAATTTATTTGTTTAAATAATTACATATTTTAACATAAAATATTGAAATTAATTTTTCCTAATGTAAAGAATGTAAACAAGATCACGAGCCTTGTTTTGCGCGGAGGGGGAATCCTGCCTTCTTGTTCCGCCAGTAATGTCCAACCTAACAATAATAATGTCTTTCATAAGACAGACCGGTCTAATGTCAATTCTTAAGCTATAGTTATCAGGACAATTAAAACTAATGATGCTACAGAATGGCACATAATGTTATTTTATTATCAGTTGAGCAGAATTGTCGGTTTTTTCCACTTGCTCATGTGCAGTTCTATAAAGGAAACTGTCATTGCGTGGCAAATATAGCTCCAACGATAACACTTTTCAATGAAACTCTTTTAGGTTCCTCAAAACCATCACTTAGGTTACCTTGTCCATTAAAAGGAAAAACAATGTGAAGCATTTTGGAGAAAATATCCAAATATAGTAGAGCCTTTCATATAAATACCCCCAAATATATACTTCTACAATTTGAAATTCGGAAAAGCCTCAAGTTCAGTCAGATCCTCGTGGATATCAATATGGATACATCCAGATGTATTCATTTGCCGTTTTTGAAAAAACTGCCCCTGTACCCAAGAAAATTCCAAAGTTCCAACTCAAATTTCACGCTAAGACTACTCATATAATCAAGAAAATATAACTTCTTTTGAATTGGCACGTTTGTACGAAAAAAATAATAAATGTTATTGTTGTTACGTGCAAAAGTATCGAGGGAGTCGTAGTATAATTCCAATAAGTAACAGATGTGTATTTCTTTCCGCTTCTCGTTATTTTTGCATGGAATGGGGCACTTCCAAATTATTTGTATAGTGTTTGTGGGTTAAGTATGCTCAAAGTTAGTACAATTGGTGTAGATTTTGTTATTAGTTCTTGATGGTAAGTAGGAGAACCTAGGTTTAAAGGTATAGTTGCCAGCATGGTCGATGGACACAGGCAGCGCACCAAGAATTTGGAGTGTGGGCGGCTGCCTAAAAGATGTATGCACTTATAACTAAACGAGAATCAGCAGAAGATATGACCAAAGCTAATTAAAAAATTGGACAGTGTCTTCGCTGTTCAATTAAGACAAGTGTCAGAAAGGAGTGGTGACATTGCAGAACCTGATGAACCTGGCAATGTTCCAGTGGAAGATGGTTGTTTATCCTGGCCGAAGAAAGGCCAGAAGGTAGTAAAACCCGGGCCGCGAATGTAGAACATATAGAGAAGGAGCTCATTAGTGGCTCATCTTATGTAGAGAGCTGAATTTTTTTAAAATAAAAGTCGACCCCACCCGCTGCACTGATTTCGCGCGTCGGTTCATAGCAATATAGATATAGCACCGGGAATATAAATTTTTCATCGAAGGGCAAAATGGATTTCGCTGATGGCAAGCTACTTGGATTTTTACTATTATGCCAAAAAGAAGGGGCTATCATGTGAGTATTAGGTTTAATACCGTTTGGAATTTACAAGAAATTGAAAGCGGAGTTAGAATGAGTGGCGACTATTCATATGCAAGTTTTTATTGGATTGAAACACGGAGCTTGTGAGCTGAGAGAAGCGAATGTGACTTAGAGTCTGAAGAATGAATGTTCTACCTGTTAGGAGATAAATTGGCCAACTGAATGGATGTTCATCCCCTCTTGTTTAAGAGATATTTAGGAGAAATGCACAGAATTGAATTATGTGTTTGCACATCGAACGTGCGAAAGGCCACTAGCCCGCCACTGCCCCTTGGCCCCCAGTACTTACCCTTCCGGATGGTAAGTTACATTATAATAGTTACGCATTTAACAATTAACGTGAAATCTTACATGAGGTTGTTGTAACCTAGTTGATTCGTTTTCTGTAGATTACAAACGATACGCTCGATAAAAGAAGCAGAAAGATCTGCGCCCTTTAAGCATACGCATTCCCATTATTCTACCGAGTTTTATATTCGGTTTCTGTCGCCTTGATGGGCTAACAGAAGGAAAGAGAACACTAGAACCTCGATATACCTTCTTGTCCATCAGGATCAATTGATTGTGCGTAAATAACGATACTTGCTCTTTCTTTTGCAGATTGCACGTGGCACGTTCAATTCAGCAAAGCGCAAAGAGTTCCTGCGATTTCAGCCTTCGCTTGGGGGCTGCCCGCAGTGCTCACAATAGCGTGTTCCATCTTGTTTACTCAACCGGAGGGGGGTCAGATACCAGCATGGCACACCCCTTCGCTTATGGAGACACGGGTGTGTTACATTGAACCACTTTATGGACCTTCAGGTAAATAGAATAAACTGAGTGCTTGACCAGGAAGACGAGCTACGGACAAATTAAATTCCCGTCACACATATTAACAGCGATAGCTACTTAGTTAAAACTTCCGTGGTATGAAAAGCTTGATATGATGGTTGAAAGAGTTATTGATGGGGGAGTGTAAGGAATTTTTATTTTGATGATGGATTGTAAGAAAAAAATATTTGATAAACAATATTTAATAATCGGGTAAGCAGTTGATAAGATTAAATAAACAAAGAACACTATGAAACAGTGTTGGTTGGGACACGATCAGTTACACTAACGTTAATATTTTAGCACACAATAAAAGCAGATAATGAATGTATGGTTTTATGCAAAAATGAATACAATTACGGTCGTCCTGAGTAACGTGATAAATTAATACGAATCCAAGCTACAAGGAATGGCAGCCATGTGCGTAATGAAAAGATGAGTTGTATATAAAAAATCTATTGGTGCTAAAACACAAAACAGCTGACACCCTGCCTTTGCAACGGTTACGTAATATTATTTATACCGCAATTCCTCTCCGAGTTAACAGCCACCGTTCATCATTTTTGTAAAATTCATTACAAATTGTTGAACATTACATGCGGGGTCTTCGGTCCGAGGCCAGCAAACCCACAATGCCTTCCGCGAAAACACATACATGAAAATCGAGAGACGAGCATGCCCACGGTGGAACTCGAACCCGTAATCCTTTAGATTGAGGCGTTAGTCGGCACACGCTCTACCTGCCTTGGGTACTCTGGTTAGCGACAATTGTAACTGCGTATTATAACAATTGTAACTGCTAATCTAAATCATGTCCCAACAATGAGACGTAATTCACAGAACTACAGCTGCCGTCTCGCGGTGCAGAATACCATTGTCGCTTTCCATTCTGATACTTCCTGAAGGCTAGCATTGTTTCTTTCATATTACATTTAAATTGTATTTTTAAGAGAGAAAACCAAATTGGGGTAATCTAAATAAGATTTGCGGATTACTTGAAAAAAAAATACATCAATACATTGAGAATGAAAATACACTCCTCGCAACACAGATAAACTAGTGGAGCTAAAACGCCTTTAGTGATGGTTCTGTAATACTATTTATACCACAATTTCTCTCCGAATTAACATATATCAGTCATCCTTTTTGTAAAACTCAATTGATATCTTAGAACTTTTGGTGCGAAAATTAAGTAGTTTCAAACATTAGAGTTTTTAATCCAAACTTTAAACAAAATGTATTTCTGGTATTAAATTGGTTGTATAATGGTATGCAGTGTATTCATGAACGTATTCAATGCTTTTTTTAGCCTTACGGTATGCTGCGTAAGCAGTATGCGAGAGTGTAAAATAATTAAAAGTTCATAATTAAAAAGATACTGATGGCGCTGGAAAGAGTGAAGAAGTAATTTTTTAGTGCCAAGTTCAATTTATTATCTTACTTTAATCTGTTTTCTTTTATTAGAATAGCAATAGCTTTCAAAAACCTCTCAACTTTTGTTAAAGAAGTACGTAAAATTGCTGTAGGCTGATTTGTTTGTAGCCTAACTACAAAAACATTTATATATTTTTACAAAACATTATTACATATTTTTTTTAAAAATTCAACATTAGATTATTCGAAGATGTGTTTTTATGAACATATTTCGTTAAGAAAAATGTATCTTCACAACTGTAGTTGTGGGAAGACAATGGATTTTCTATTTTTTTTTTATTTTCGTACAATCAGGCATTACAACGAACATGAGACCGGCACCCAAACTTGGTTTACGATATCTAAATATAAATTTAATAAAAAAAATGTGCTCTTTTTCAGAAATCATGGTTTAAAGGCAATGTAATAGCCTTTATTTGATACAAAAGTTCACAAAAATCACCGTTATTGAAAATTTGTACATAACATTATTTTTAAATCATCATTCATGAAAACTATTCATTAAGAAAAAAATGTTTATCCTCATATCCTCATCATTCGGTGTAGGACTACATCGATAAAATTTCGAATTTTTGTAATTTTTGAAAAATCAGAGTTTTTAACGGACACGGAACCTGCGCCATTCTCTTATAAGTCCTTCACGCTATCAAATAACAAAGTTTAACCAAAAATGTTTTTTAAATTTTTAAATGTCCTAGCGCCATTACGTCAAGTACCCTCAAAAAGTAATATATATCTTTCCAATTCATGATTCCGCGATATTGGCCGGATCGATTGGGGAATGTTAATTTTGGAGAAAATCGACTGAACGGTTTAGCCGCTAGCGTTGTTCACCGATAGATGGACGCACAGATGTTTTGCCGTCAGTCTATTTTTCGATATCAAGGACCCACAAAACATGGAATCTGATCCACAAATCATGGAACGCGAGTGAGTATTTTTTCTTCTAAATTTAGCAACTGTTATTATCCACTTTTTCGTTGCCAGAGTTTCTTAATAAAGAGTTTTTATGTCAAAAATTCGCTGTTTTTTTCCGCAGAATTACATAACCGTGTCGAGAAGTTAAAAATAAGGGTTATCAAGTAGGTTTTAAGTGATTTCTAAAACATTAATTTGTAAGCGTATATCAAAAGCTTGAATGAAAAAAAGAACAAAGAAAAAAAATATACTACGAGTAATAATAAGTTACGTAGCATCCAATTGCCACCACACATTTCTTACATGACGTTCACGAAGCGCCGCAAATTCTATGCGGGTGACTACGTTTGAAGCCAAATTACACAAAACTCAATTTTCGAAAAATTAAAATGACCATGTTTGAAAATGAACACATGTCATTAAGAAAAATGCGCATCTTCACATTTGTAGTAGTAGGAAGCCGCCGAAAAAAAAATTACAATTATGAAAACATCGAGAATTGCAAAGAACATGAGAGCTGAACCATTCTCTTAAGCTGCATAAACAGACTGAAAAAATATAGAACTTTCGCAATTTTCGAAAAATCAGTTTTCCACAAACACGAGACCTCCATCATTCTCTTAAACGTACTTCAATCCATATATTAACAAAATTTAATAAAAAATGTTGGAGCATATTTGTAAATTATGAAAATGTCTCAGCTTCATTTAAAGTACCTCAAAAATTAAAATATATGAGATAGTTTTTCTAAATTCAGCCACTGTATTTATTCACTTTTTCGTTGCCAGAGCCCGGCAATAAGGTTTTTTCTGTCGAAAATTCGTCGCTTTTTCCTGCAGCATTACATAACTTCTTGTTCACTGCATAAAGCGAGAAAATAAAAGTTCAGAAACAGTAAAGAATTGTTCACCACTTAGCCATTTTAAAGTTCTTGTGTACTGAAGTGTGTAAAGTATTATTGAATGACACTTAATACAACTTCAATTTGAAACAGCTTAGCTTAGAAAATTTCGAAGTCTGACAGAAAAATAGACAGCACGGCATGCCTTTGCGCAAACATGAAGAACAATCAAAATAAAAAGTTAAGCTGGGTTGGGAAATTGGGCAGAGTTTATGAGATGAGAGGGGATCGCAAAACAAAAATTCTAACGTTTTGTATTTATGCTGTATGTTCAAAGAACAAAACGGCGCACACATTTTTGTGCAAACACGGCCTCCCAATGATTTGTGAAAGGAGAGATAAATAGAAAGAGAGGGAGATAAAGAGAGAGAGGTAGATAAAGAGGGAGAGAGAGAGAGAACTGCTGCACTGAAATCGAATCTTCAACCAAAATGTACCGGCATATTGCATTCAAACCATTTTCCTCTTCAATTAATACTTGAGTGTTTTGGAAATGAAAAAACCTGCGTGGCTTACGGATTGCTTGAGGTCACTTAAAATTTACTTGCATTATACAATTCCGAAGTCATATTTATTGCAATCACAACAGTTGAACAAGTATGCATGTCATCTGAAGAGTATATCTGCAATAGTGTGATAATCGGTAGTGTATTACTCTCGAACCGAGTGTTACGAGTAATAACAGTCTGTGCCGAAAGTGACATCGTGACCTCAGAGTCCGGATACAATCTAGATTGCTTCTCGCAAGAGGTTCCGTACACAAGCTAATTCTACCGAGCTGATCAGAGGTGTATTTTCTGTTTTGTGTTTGCGAGTCCACTCGGACTCGCAAAAATTTCCCGGCAAGACAATTCTTTTAAAGCGTAATGTATCTTCAGAGGGTTCAGGTGTCTGTGCAAAATAGCCTTTCCATACAGTCCACTTTCTCATTATCCTTCGCACTACGTTCAACATTTTATTTCTCTGAAGGATACAAATATCGGCCATGGGCCATTTTGCATCCTTCGCACACACAGATACTCATACTATTTAGTTTATAATAAAAGGAATTCAAAATTTAATGGATTTCCAACAAACGAATTAACATTATCAATGTGCAACAATTGGAGACTGCGATGCTTCAAAAAAATGAAAGAAGTTTTTATAACTTCTATATTATGCTAGAGAATAATCTTTATACTCATTTGATTAATTGAACTGGAATTTTTATTTTCAGGCAATTTTAACATATACATTTTTAACGAATTTGATCTTGCAATTAATGATCAAGAAGTCCCGTTCATGAAATCCGGAACCGCTCTGTTCTATTATGGCCCTGTGTGCGGTCTAGTTGTTTGCAACATTGTAAGCCTGGCACTGACCTTGAGGAAGGTGCACTACCTGAAGCGAGGCAATTCCGTACTTCGCCGAGAGGAGGATCAGGTCCCCCTGGGCCAGAGACACGCGGCCGGAAACAGCCCTCCCACGGCACACACGGCGACGGGGAAGGGACAAACACGAGCGGGCAGGAACAGAAGTAGCGCTACGGTCGACGCGAAAACGTAAGACACTTCATCAATCAGTACTAAGAATGTATTTGAGTAAAATACAAATATTATCTCGTCTCCTTTGTTACAGAATTAAACTGTATATTAAAATGGTTCTTATTTCCGGAGGAATTGAACTTATCACAGAGGTTATAATGTGGTTGACCACCCATGAAAATTTCGAGGTGCCTTATGGAACGGGGCAGACGAGTGCCTTCTCTCAAGCGGATAGGGACATGGCGTATCGGGCGGCGGGTTATGTCACGGACTTCTTCCGGGCGGCGGTCGTCACTTGGTTGGCCGCTCCCGAAGGAGGCTACTTGAGCCTCATCATGAAGAGTCTGCGACGAGACAAGAGAGAGAAGAAGCCAGCAGGAGCAGGCAACGCAGGCAGAAGGAAGCAAAACGTTGCGTGAAGGAGCCACGACCAGAACGCCTCCTGGCGAGCACGTGCGCCCCCGCTCGCTTTTCCCACTGTGCAACGGCGGTCGAAAGCTCACCTCGCCAACGTTACGAGTGATAGAGGACAGTGGCTCCAAAAACATTGCCTGGTATTAAAGTATTAGTTACAGACAATACCTTTTACAAACTATATAATACACGAAGTGATCTGCGATACTAATCTAAGATCATTTCTTCCATTAGTCAGTTACCAGTTATTTCGTTAATAAACCGAATGGTTCTATTTTCGCGTGATAATTTCTTAGGTTTTATGGATAAAAAATCACAATGAATAAAAAATGGCTGGTAAATTGGAAATATGAATAAATGTTGTTTTACACAAATCACATATGTGTAGATGTACTTTTGAACTATCTGAGGGTTCAGCTGTCTGTGCAAAATTGCCTTTCCATAATATTCCAAACATCTCAAAACGCCTATGGTTTCAAACGACGTCTTGTGAATCCGGAGCTTACGACGTGCGCGGGGTGGTCAGTGAGAGGCACAGGTACCGCAAGGTATCTGAGTCGTTGTCTAGTGCCTTCATAAAATGTTTCTTGAGTCCCAGCTTCCTGTGGTGGCATGATTACATTGTCAGGGTAAATCAACGGCACATGAAGGACTTTATTTCCTGGGTGCATTCTAATTTTGATAGGGCAATTTTTACTTTCCCGTATACATACATACGTTTGTATTGTTCGGAGTAATATACTTAGGGAAAGTTATATACTGCTGCGCAAAAAAACGGAAGATTTTTGGCAGAAAAAAATTCTTTGCCAGGCCCTCATAAAAAAATTTGGTTAAATCCAGTTAATTACTTCAGAATAAAATTATCTAACACATGGTGTTGCCAGAATCCCTGTTTTGTGGATCCTTGATACCAAATAAAACAATTGACGGTAAAACGTCCGTACGTCTGTCTGCCTCTGTCCGCCTGTCAGTCTGTAAATAGCACTAGCGCTAAGCTGTATGTACGATTTTTTTTTCGAATATACGAAAATAGAGACGAATAGTACGAAGATAGAGATTTTCCCTTCAAATAAACTTTATTCTCCATAGTAAGTTTTTCATTAAGATCATGAATATTTTTTGAAACTTTTAATAGTTTTCTTCCAAAATTGGGTGCAATATTTGCAATTTTAAAAAAATTACAAAAACAAGATTCTCAAAAACGCTTCAATTTTTTCTTTAAACTTTTGGTAGAGATGGTGCTAAATGCTACGAGATGACAAACTCTGTATTGCAATAGTATTTTGTTTTTTTTAAAAAGTACAAAAATGTAATTATTATTTTACGTGTCTCTCACATCGTTAATATTTATATTAGAGGCGATTTGTTCACATTATTATATTTATGAGTACATGTGCTTTAAATAATATCAGAAAAAGTTTCTCAAAAACTCAACAGCTTTTTTGAAAACTAGCTCGAAGGTTTTTTTTTCAGAAACGCTCAAATACCACTTTCTCAAACACAGCGACCAATTGTACCTTTTTGCCAACTTTTCGAAGGGATAGTGCTAATTCCATTTTAATATGACGTTAAGTTCATTTTGCGGTATTTTATTGTTTTTTCATAAATTATACAACTGTTTTTTTAAGAGTTCTCACGCCGTTAATACGGGTATTAACACCAATTTGTGAACACAATTTTATTTATGAATCAATGTGCGTTAA
>BOPP01000120.1:3883792-3899382 GCA_017312745.1 Gryllus bimaculatus | reverse complement strand
ATACGCAAGATGCGACATGCTTCCTGAATCCAACGCGCATAAAAACTTTGCAAATCGAACAAATAGAGCGTCGTAAAGAGAAATTTACGAAAACACTCGCCCCCCTTCCCCTTCTTCGGCCGTTAGCGTCAGCCACCCGATTGTTGTGGCCCTTGTCGGCGCGGGGCACGACAGGCCAGGCGGACGTGCGGGCCAGCCCGGCGGAGCAGGCGGGACTTGCGGCCGATACGCAAGCCAGGACAGTCGGTTTCGAAGCGTTTCGTCTCTTTTGCATCTCAGTCTATTTTTCCCCACAGATACCAAAATTAGAGATGCTATACACATATTACTGACTGAAGGTAAACGGTCTGTAATAGTAGTACATAAGTATATTTTTCACCAAATTATCCGTCTTCCTTCGAATACGATCTTAAAAATTGTTTGAGGGCAATATCTCACAAAATAATCGATTACCAATTTGGAACAGCTTTTTTAAAAAAAAATGAACTAATTTTGTTAAATATAACCATTATTTCATCTCCTCCACATCTTATTTTAGAATAATATTTTACTTCTAAGGTTTCTGTGACATTCCACCTTGCTCTAAGATCTTCCGCTTTTCAAATACCGAAAGAATGCAGCCGAGTATGAACGCAGCTCTTTTATCCTACAACTTTATTTTTGATCTGCCAAAGACTGTTATCTGCTTTAGTAAAGTTCATCTGGTGAATCTCTTTTCCCAAGTAAAAATGGCCGAAGCTAATTTTAAAAATGTTTTCGTACTGTTCGCGGACAAATTTAAACAAGTACATGATCTTGACTGTACGGGAGGTATGCCCATGACATACCAGCCCTGACGAGGGAAGTTAGTGAGAACATCGGTTCCGAGAAATTCGATGAATTTGCAACTCAGTTATGCTGTAAGGTATAAAGTGAGTCACGCTAGAAGGCTCGTGTTAATGGGTCAACGAAAACTGACCAAGGGTACTCAGTGGATCCCAAAATTTCCCATATAAAAACATCCTCAATTTTCAGAACTATTATCTAACTGTATCATTACATTCACTACGATTATTTCTCAGTATATATGCTTGTATATGAGAAAGTATCCTGATTCAGAAAATAGTTTTAGCCATTACTCTCACATATAATATTAACTTACACATTAAGGTAATAATACGACTCGTGTAAAAGTTTTTTCCTGTCTTTGAAATTGTCTCTTTTTGGGAAGTGTGAGTTATCACGTAAACTTTCATACGTGCAATTTAACAAATTACTTATAAGTGTGTCTTCTGTGTGCAGCTCTCTCGGTGTACTTCGTGCTGACTGCCGCCTGGATTTGGCTGTCGACCCTTTGTGTAAACATGGTGAGGGGCTTCAGGTATGAAAAATATATTCGATTTTAAACGAAGTACAGTGCCTACAGCTATTCGAAGCACTGTTCCTACTGTTATTCAAAGTTTATCAAGAACTCAAAAGATTTCTCTGAGAAAGAGCTTCAAATTTCGCAGTTTATAGTAACTTTTAAACGTAGCGTTTTTTAAAAATGGCTTCAAATTTTTCAATGAAAATTGCCTTTTAGAAGGAAGATTTACTCTTCTTTAATGTTATGTAAGTCATATTTCGGAGAACGAAAAATTGAGCAAATTTCACAATTATATTAATTTTTTCTTTTATTCTCTTTCATAATTTGTCATGATATTTCGTTTGAAAAGTCAGATGCTGACCGCCATGTTGAATGGAGAGCCCAAACTGTTGAGATTTTTAAAGTAGCATAAACTGACAATTTTAACGGCAAAAAACAAAAATAACACGGTGAAGATATAAAGATGCAATATTTAAAAAAAATGATTATGTATCTGTTTCATTGATAAGGCCATAATCTTGTTATCTGGTTGCGTTTAAAATTCACGCTAATATTCAGACAAAACCTAGTGCCTGAAGCTCATTGGCTGAAGTCAAGATACGATGGGCAAGAATTCACCTACTTCTTTCCATCATGCTTCCTACATCAACAGTATTGAAATAGAGGTTTTTGTTAGTAAAAAATCGAATTGTTAAGGAAATTCAAAATAATGTCAAGTACAATTTTTGAAAAATATAAGTATTCTTCGCATAATGTTTTGTGAAAAACAGGCCATTTATTTTTAAAATTATTTTCTCCAAAAACAGCTCCATTTTTCTTTCTCGTACATACTAACGTAAGGAGAAGTACTGTAAGGGAACGTATTGTAATCGTGCGCAGCAAAACGGCTAATTTCCTACACAAAAACTCTTATTTCTGGGCCCTGGAAAGGAAAAAGTGGATAAATCCAGTTGCTAAATATAGAAAAAAATTCTCTAATATGTGGTGTAGCCCAAATATGTTATGTGAATGTTTCATAGCTAAAAATGTAGGTACAAAAACTATGTCCGTCAGTGTGTCCGCTTACTATGCACAACTCTAGCGCATAAACCGTTCAGCCGATTTTCTCCAAAATCGATATTCCCTGTTCTGGCTCGTTGCGGGCCCTGGAATTTTAACCCGTATTTCAGTTTTGGAGATTCTTTACATGAAGCCCCCCGAACATTTTCAAAATTTTCAAAAAAATAACTCCACATGTTTGACTAAATTTTGCTGTTGAATAGTGAGAAGGGCGTTCAAGAGAATGTCGAAATTTGCATGGAGCCCTTCTCGGTTGCCGGCGACCGAGGCCGAGGTCGCACGTTGCGAGGTTCCTTCCGCGTTGCGCCCACGACGCTGTCGCAGAGTTGCTCTTTGTCTCGTTCCGTTGCTTTGCATAAAAGAGGACGATTTTGTAATTCTCGTTTGTCATTTCGAAATATTTCCAGCTTACAGCAACTTTGTATTCCACCAGACGTTGTGCCGGGTTGGAACATATGCAGTAACATCTAGGTATCAAATTTGAAGAAATGTAGAAAAGAAGTATGTACATAATAAAAAAAGCTGAAAGGGCAATTATTATTTAATATATTGCTATTTAATTAACGTATTAAGTGCACACTTGAATGCCCTGAACTTCATCACGCAAATGCGAGTGATTTCTTGTTTTTTCTTAAATTCGCGTTTGTAAGATATTTTATATTGCATTTGAACGAAGCATTTTAATTTAGTACATAATAAGATCGTTAGCTCTTTTAAGATTTTCTATGGAGTGTTCGTACGTCCTCAGCCATTGATGTTGATTCTCCAAGACCACATACGTCATGCACGTCTCACACAGAAATGGTGGAATACTCTCATTTATTCTCGTTAATTTCTAATTTTTCCGAGAAGAAATTCCTGATTAGATTGCGCAGCGAAGCGAATAGCTCACAGCGTTGACGTCTGCAGCGGATCCCTCTATCGGTTGTTGTAGGTACTTGATCAACGGTACAGCGCTTTTCGGAGAGAAGTTGGGCTTTTACGCGAGTTTTACATTGTGTAAGCATGGTAGCGGTAACAATACAACGATGACAATACGGCATTTTGAAATTAACAGTATTACGTTTCATTATTGGACTGGTTTCTGGAGGAGATAACGCAATTTTTGATGGTCGACTTTGTGTAGGTGCATTAGCTTTAAAAAATACGTCTGCTTCAAGTTTTACAAAACACATAATTAGACTATGCAACCGATACTTATGTGAAAACATACACGCAGTTGTTTCACCTCTAGTATGATTTCTTCTGAAAATAACTTTTGATAAGCTTGAATAAAGAAGATTAGTCAGCCTTTTGGCATTCGCATGTAAGTTTGCACTATAGCCGACAATTTTATGATCCTTTCCAATCGCTCGCGTAGATGTGGAAAGGAAGGATAACATAACTTGGTACACCGCATCGCAAGCGAAAGAAACTGATGTTGCATGTAACTATCACTCCTCTTTCTTCTGCAGAATGCACGAGACACGCTTCAATAAGGAAGCAGGAAGTTCTGGTGATTTCAGCCTTCGCCTTGGGACTGTACGCAGTGCTCACAACAACGTGTTCCATCTTGTTCATTCAACCGGAGGGGGAAATGACACCAGCATGGTACAGCCTATCGCTTATGGAGACACAAGTGTGTTACATTGAACCACTTTATGGACCTTCAGGTAAATAGATTTAGCTGAGTGTATGAACAGAACAACGAGCAATAACGTCCAATTAATTTCCCCAGTCGCAAATAATGAATTCGTGTTTTATATGTATCTGAATACAAGTAACGGTCGATCTGAATGTCCTGATTATGGGATTAAATTTAAATGAGGGCAACAATTAAAGGCATTCATGTGAGTAGTAAAGTACTGAGCATTACCTAATAAAAAAGTTCACAAATATTAAATAATTGTCCACCAATTCTTAGGCAATTTTGAAGTTCTTGTTTGCAATGTAGCAAAGCCCTCAAGACCTTAGTGGCAAGAGATTCACTGGTGTGCGTAAATATTATTGAATGATGCTTAATTTAAAACAATCACTATTCAGTGCATTTGGTAGCTTAATCAGTTCTCCAGATGTCCTTCCAGCAAAATGATGCACAACCACAGAAGGATATCGCGACTGTCCGGCAGTCACGTGAGTACTCGGAAGAACATGAGCTATTGTCGGTAACACCGAAAGGCATGCTGTTCGCTGTATTTTTTTCGAACCTAGTGTTATGAGTAGAAACTATGAATTGTGTTTTACATTTTTTAGCCAAGAGCGACATTGTCATCTCAGTGTTCAGGTTCAATCTAATTTGCTCCTATCTAAAGTTGCATACGCTAACTAGTTCTACTGAGCTGATCAGAGAAATACTTCCTGTTTCGCCTTTCTGGGTCCACTCACGTTCCGCGCGGTCTACGAGCCTTTCAGTTCAAAACTTTACCAGAAGACCATACCAGTAAAGCGTCATGTGTGTTCTCTTGAGGGTGCAGTAATGCAACAATTGTAAATACATTTTGTTTCAGCTTAATCACTTAAAATGTGTGAATGTTGAACGAAGGATTCTATACCGTGCACTAAATTGTATGCGCGAAATTGCCTTTCCATACAGTCCACTTTTTTATTATCCATCCCACTAAGCAGAATAATATATTTTGCTCCCTCGATACAAATATCAGCTAAAAGATATTTTGCATTCTCTGGACACGCAAACACACACAATTGAGATTAGGATAAAATTAATTTAAAATGTGAGAACATTTGATGGATTTCTAACAACAGATAACTTTATTAACATGCAACAATTAGATACTGCGATGCTTAATAAACATTGAAAGACGTTCATAAATTTTATATTATTTTACAGAAAAATATTTGAATTAATTTTATTTATTGAACTCGTATTCTGAATTTCAAGAAATCCTAACATATTACACTTTTAATACAATTCTTATGTTTCAGTTTATGGCGAAGAAGTTCTTTTTATGGAATATGGAACCGCCCTGTGCTATTATTGCCTTACGTGCTGTCTAGTGGAGTGCAACATTGTAGACCTCTGGCTGACTTTGAGATAGGTGCAGTATCTCAAGCGAGGCAAATGTGTACTTCGCCTAGAGAAGGACCAGATTTCCGTGGGTGAAAGACACACAGAGGGAATCACCCCCCCCCTATGGCACCGCACTGAAACAATCACTGGCAGACACGAGGGGGCAGAAAACAGAAGCGGCACTACAGTCGACGCGAAAAGGTAAAGTATTATTTGATCACATTCTCTTAAAACAATGGCTAATTTTAGGAAATTACAAATAGTATCTCATTCTTTTGTTACAGAATTAACTATATTTAAAAATATGGTACATATTTCCGGAGGTAAATGACTTCTCACTGAGGTTTATAATGTGGTTCACTACACAACATGGCCATGCCATGTTGCCTTTTTGGACCGGAATCCACTATACACAATTATCGTATGGATAGGGAACTTGCCTTATCCGGGGAGGCGGGTTTTGTTACGGACTTCTTCCGAGCGGCGGTCGTCACTTGTTCGGCCGCTTGTGAAGGGGCTACTTGGGCTTATCCAGAGGAGGCTGCGCCGAGGCAAGAGAGAGAAGAAATCAGCAGAAGCGGGTGACGCAGGCAGGAAGCGCAACGTTGTGCAGGGGAGACCCCGACCAGGACGCCTCTGGTGAGCACGAGCCAACACTTTTCGCTTAGTTCTCAACGCAATGGCGCCCGAGCGCCAACCCTACGAGTGAAGAGGACAGTTGTTCCTAGTGCACAGCGAGAAGGTCAATACCTGCCCATAAAGCATTGATTACAGACAATACCTTTTGCTAAATATATATACAAAATATGAAATATACGAAATTATATTGTACATTGCGTAATAATAAGGAAAATCTTGGACTATTGTCTGCTAATTTCTGTGTTTTTCTGGTAGAAAAATTAATCAGTGGAACTGGAGAAAGATTGTAAATTTGAAATAAATTTTAACACAAATCGATGTAAAAGTTCCTAATATATAATATTAAAGCCATACTTGCTATAATATTGTAACAGGTATTGTAATAATATTTGTAATGTATGAGGGGGGTACTGTATGACACGAGAGTTTGTCCATAGTGGAGTGTAAAATAGCATTAGTAGGAGAGTAAATCAGAATGGGGTGTTGAGTTAAGAAGAGTTAAAGTAAGTAAAGTAGTAAATGTGAATAAATAATGCGTTCCTTTGATTCTGAATTATTAATTATGGACTACAAAAGAAACTACCATCTGTTGCTTTCCCAACGAAAGCTGTTACACATTTATGCTTTCGCATATTGCCCATTGACATTATATTCACAATTATAAGCCTTTCTTGAAGTAGTCAAATCTACGCTCGTGCATTTTTTTATTTTCCCTAGTCTGAGATATCAATTGTTCTCCGTATCTTCACGTTTTCTAGTCAACTTGTAATGTAACTGGTTTGAATATTTTGAGAACCCTGGCCCCTTTTACACGATACACATTTTCGTGCTGATTCGACATGCTTTAAAGCGTACAGTTCACTCTACACATTTTGTTCTTAGAAATCGATTCGAGCATGTTCGAACATTGTTCACAGAGAAAACGTTCTGTAATGGGACGGCTGCGAACACGTTTTAATAAATTATATTGAGTATAAACGGCTGCTGTGGATGACATGCAGTATTACGTGTTGTTTTTCTCTACCTGCGCATGCGGTTTTCGGGCGTGGGACGCTGAAGAATCCAGCCCTTTTGTCCCAGCCCAACCACGCCAGGCCGCCATGCCGGCGACTCATGGGAACATACGAGCGCCGTTACTCTTCGAGACAACGCATTGCGTTGCGCCCTTTTCTCGGAACTTAAATGACGATCACGTTTCGCAGAATTTTGGCAAGACGGCGGGCGTCCATCAACGACGCCGGCGGATAGGGCGGAAGATAAACGGCGTGACGCGTGACGCGCGCCCGCAAAGCGCAGAAAAAAGGCAAGCGGGGGAGGGTCACGCTATCCGCGGGTCTACGAGGTTGATCTGAAGACGTTAGTTCTACCAAATCGATTCCAATCCAGGGACACACAAGGAGTAGGTGGGCCTTCCGCAAGGTGAGGGGGCGAGTGTGTTGAGGTGCTTCAACTCCTGGGAGAAGGCCTGCGGATGTACTGTCGCCCGCGCCGTCGCCCCGCGAAAGCCTTGCTTCACTCGCCACATCTCATGCCGGACTCTTGGGGATGCTGCATCGGGAAAAATCGAGTGGGCGCATGAGGATAAGTGCCGACGCGAACCTAGAGTGAGGACGGCGCCGAGGTACGATTAACGCAGCCGCGAATCGTACCACCAAAGAACCGGACCAGCGCTGTTGACGCAGTCACACGCTACAACGCCGCAGCCATCTCCTTGACCGGCCTTGTTGTGCGAACAAAGAGGGGAGACTAGACGGACCCTGCCGACGACCGCCGCTCACGAAATGGGGGTTGTGAACATCGAAGAAGGACGCCTCAACTCTTGGTCGGGCGTCCTTTGTGCTGAGGAGAAAAGGGTGAGGTGAGGCGCAGCAGGCCGGACCCACCACGCCAGAACGCCGTGGGCGCGGCCGCCCGCTCCCGACGTCATGACCGGCCGAAAGGACACTGCCCGGCGGCCGATAGAGTGTCAAGCGGCCTGTGCGGACATTTAAGCTAAGATTAAATTTAAAACAGTTCTTAGGATTAAATTTTAGCATGAGGCCTTCACCTCTATCATAAAAAAGGATAATTAAAATCACTTTAAAGAAATGAAACCATGTGTTTTAAATGTAGTGGTAAGTATTATAGTTACGCATTCCTCCCTCTAGGGGAGTCCTCCCTCTACGTGTTGTTACGGTTCACCGAGGGGTGTGATTACAGTACAGTTTACTCTAGGGCATCTAGCGAACATACTTGGTCACTAAGGTAACCTTACTGCGTAAATCCTCCAGCACACAAAGGCAATATAGAATAGTACGGTACATATTTCATAAAAAGAACTTCGGCCATGTGAACTGAAAACATCCAAATTGTTAAAAAAAAAATATAATAGTGAGGAATACTGAAATTAAAATTAAAAATTTTCCAACTTTGTGGTAAGGTTAAATACCGATGAGTAATTTTTTTGTTATTGGAGTAAGGGATCTCGGTTTTCGGTCTTTTCTGGGGAGTTTATTTGCAAATGTGAGGTAACTGAATCTCACTTATGCAGACCCAAGACTTCCATTTCGAGCGTTGTTTGTCTGCTCACACGTCTTATGCGTTGTCGCACACCACAACTATACTGCAGCAATTGTTGGTGATAGGGGCCTTGATATTTTTTCTAACCATATTTCTTCAAATCAAAAAAAATGTAAGAAAGTACCTCAGAACTCACGCATATGTAGAGAAATGCACTTACTCATATGGTGCAACTCAGAATTCATTTGTGAAGACTCCTGGCGGCGTAATAGTGCCAGAATCGCACAAGAAAAGTGTAGACCGTGTAAACACGGTCACTCTTGCTTTTGATACGTCACGCAAACTGTACTTTTGTCACTTAAATGACAGAACCTTAAACTGGTTTTAACCTCGATTTGCGCGGTGGAAGATTTTCCATATTAACGCATTTGCGTTTTTTTAAAATTTGTGCCAGCCTCTTAAGTTTCAGTCTAAGACATCACGAGACTAACATCGCATCTAAGATCGTTCATTATTTATTTGGCAAGCGTCCGAGGTATCGCTGCCTTCGGTAGTGTTGATGGGTTTCGGAGGTTTTCTGTTAGCGTATCGGTCCTGTGGTTCTCAAGTTTCGGGATTCAAATCCGATGGAAGCCGTGGAACTTTTGAAGTGAGAATATTATTCGTAACAACCTTCCTTTTTTTGGAAGGGAAGGTAAGCACGGCCTGTCCTAATTGTAGCGTTTACTGCGTATGAAAATACCCCTAGCCTAAAGACGCCTCTGAGCCAAAATTCAAAAATAGATGGTTCCGGTTACCAGGAATGATTCCTTCTTTCTCCACCAAATGGTTGAAAGGTGGCTTAGGCATAAGAGCAGTCGTCATGACCACAGTCTCGCCCCTAATATGGACAACAGCGTACGCGTGTTGAAAACTCGCATGTTAATCCAATCTTTTTTCCCTCTCATTTCCTTAATGGAGGAAATAAGTAATGAAACTTGTTATTTATTAAAACGTAATAAAAATACTTCGTACTGAAACGAAGAACGTTTCTATAATAAGAACTATTAAAAAAATCACAATTCTAATTAAAAGCAAACATTTGAGTTGATCAGCGGCAGTAACGCCGCCCGCCGCCGCCGCCACCAACGGTCAAGATCGGGAACCGCGAGGCGAGCGAACGGTTAGTTAAGGTCCCGAGAGGCATTCAGTGAAGTACGGACGGGGCTGTGATGCGGCCCCAAGAGATTTATCGCAAGTATTCAATACAGTTTGGAATAAGTGCGGCCTGCCGAGTATAGAATCAAGTTCCGCAAGGATTGATAGTAAATGATTAGGGAAGTGAAATTGCGCGCCATAATTGAGAAAGACCAATAGATGAGTACATCGCGTGGCCGGGGGCTAGTGCCCGTGATCCCGCATTGGAACTACATAATGTGGACAGTGCCGAACAGACAGTTGTGTGAAAGCGAGAAAGGTCACTGAAAGGATTAGAATAGCCGTACGAACATTTTAATGCTCGCGTCGTTTGTTCCCCGTATTTGTGAGACCATTGTTCACACCGGCTGGAGCGGACCCCCGGCGAAATATCAGCCGTACGTGGGGCCGGAGGAGCTGGTCGCCGAGGGAAGGGCAAATCCCCGACGGCTTTCGGGCGAACCGAAGCTTGCCGAAGCCACCGCCCGCCGTTGCAAACGACGGCCCCGGACGCACCTGAGAGTGAGCAGATGGTTTTTTTGTTTTCAATTCAGGTAGTATGTTGCATTGGAGTTGGATCGGCGCGCTTGTTTTCAAGACCTAAGCATTACTGTTTGTAAATATTATTTGTGAAGTGTGTTCTTTGGTTATTAAAACGTTTAGATGTATAAAGGAGTTTATAACAATTCTATTCCCATGTTGCGCTAAATTCCTAGAGACCCATCCACAAAAAGGAACCTGTCCCTTGCATAATTTTATTGTCGTTAAAGTACCGCTTCCCAGATACGTCACAGTACTTACACAATATCAAACAAAAATAAAAACAATACAATTGACGTCGAAAACAAGTTTTCAATAAAGGCTTATTCAGTATTATAGAGATACGTACTTCGAACAATTCTCACTTCCTTAAAACATTTGAAGATCTTTGACAGCTTTTCACTTTCCTCGATCGTCACAACAATATTAGAAAATATATTTTACAGTTGAGAAAGCCAAGTAAAGTTTTTCATGCGAAAATACAGGATCGGGCAAGTACAACCCTACTCTTTGTAATATTATTAACTTCCCTGGATTTATGAGTAAAGGGGGTTTGGGAGAGGCAGGGCTGTAGCTTGTGGCGGGCGAAAATTGAAAAATTTTTTGTATACTAAAAAATATTGAATTATTTTCTGCGCTCTTACGTACCTCAAGAAAAGAAATTTGGAGCCAAAAAGTAATAAATCTAATATTTTCACCTTTGATTAATAAATACCATTTGTTACCGTTGGAAACAAATCTGTACACTTAGACTTCACTTTGGTACAGGAGGATGTTGCTCAAACTATATATTGAATATCTTAAGTTTAATATCAAACCGACACCTTAAGTTAAGTAATATCAAACGGTGTATTATTTAAAATATGTGTTTACAGCTGGGCATTGATGTGCAGACTTCCAGATACCGCCAACATTTAAATTGTGCGTCGGGATTGTGATCGTTGGCAGTTGAATGACTGAAGTTATTATTTCTATAACTTTAAATTTGGTTGCTTTTTTAAATTAATTCACGTAGTATTGTAAGCTAGCGCGTTTTGATTTTTGTTGTTAATTTATTTCAAGCTATTTTACTTTAATTAGTTTAAAAAGTTTGTTCTTTGTGTTGTTCCATAGTACAAGTCTTCCCCTACTACCTTCGCATACCCGTGCGACAACTCTGGCAAGTTCAGTCCCATATTCTTCCTTATTCTTGTATTTCCATTCTAAGAAACTCGCTCACTTTTAAGTTTCACCATTTCACTGCTGATAACGAAAATACTGGTACAGGTAAAATACAAAACAAAACTAACAAGACATGTCTTCAGTCTTCAATGCACACTCTCATCCCTCCACAATTAGGTACATCACATGTAGCTTCGGCAAAACATTGATTGAATGTTTTCACTAGATGCATAAGAAACTATCTTTATCGGTACTATGACAGTTCCGTCGTACCTCTATCAGTATTATAATATTTTTTACATATATTACCAGATATTCGAAATACTTGTTTAAATTTTAATCTAATCTTTCCAGGACGTGTGGCATTGGTACTGGAATATTTATATTAGCATCGTGGGGCTGAAGTGTACAAGATAGGGAAAGAATGTTTACGTTATATTTTGGTGATGGGAGGAGAAATTACCGGCCATCGAAACTACGTACGGCTTTTTTTTATAATCTTGCTTTTTCTTAATTTTACTTATTAACTAAACATTCTTGGCCTTGAACAATTTACTTCTGTATGGTCTCTTTTTTTACTCTAATTTCTAACTTTTCTGATGGTGAGGAAGCACTGCAATCTTGGCACTGAGAAGAATCACTCCGTCCGTAGCGTTGTCCCTCCATCATTTCTGGGATTCCACGTTGAAATCGTATGCATACGTTTTTGTTTACCGTCTGCGTCCTACTTCCATTAGCTGTCTACGTTTACACCTCAAAATTCGCATCTACAATCACGACAGATCCTAACTTATTAATGTTTACACACTTCGCGCGGATGTGCATCTTCCGGTCTAGATTACACGAAATCTCTATCAAAACATTTTTATGGCAGTCACGGCGACACGTCTTCACTCTACCAAAGCACAAAAATGGCCAGCACATGCTACACCATGCGGTCGGCTCGGCATCTGTCATCCCTCTATGTCTTCTCCAGTCAGTCTAGTCTTTAGATTGTTTTTTAACACTTAAATAGTTATTGTGACGAGTCCGAAGGGACCGTCATAGTACCAAGCAACTATTAATAGCACTTCTAGTTGTTGCTGCGAGAGGGAATCTTAAATTAATAATTTTGCAAATAAACCTCGTCAGTCTGCGCAAAAACGATACACACAGAAATCTTAAATAGTGTAAGATACAGGAATCTGAGCGTCTATCCGTAACGTCACAAAGATGGTCACCAAGGGTTGAAGTCTAGATTGCATTTGTAATACTACTGGATGGTATTGGTAATAAGTGCCGAACCAGCAAAAACGTAATAGAATTTCCAAGAATTTGAATTAAAAAATTAATAGAATGTGAAAAGTTTAGTTTTTAAGGCCCTACAATGCATTGCTTATGAGTTATTTAACGATATTGCTGACTGAATGCTGCGGGTTGCATTTGACATGAATAATTAAATGTGTCTTTTAAAAAACAAATCCTTCATATTTTAAAAATCAAAGTGGAATTCTTCACGTCTCCGAGAAATTCTCTTTCTTTGGAGACCTCGTTTGTAAATATAGGTTGCTTGTGAGATCCGCAAAAGTTATAAATACTACTGAACACGCGAAGTAGGCCGACTTGCATGTAATTCTTATTAGGGTTTAAGCATTTAGCTGGATCCGATTTTCCCCTCAGGGTTGTTAGCCCTGGAGGTACGGAAGAAGATAGTGATGGGTGAGAGGACGACATATACATACAGAGAAACCCATGCCCGAGGTGGGACTCGTACCGGCCGAGGTCCGAGACCGCTACAGCACTACGCACTCTACTATGTCTACGCAGGACTCGAACCTGCAACTTCCTTGGCGCAGACGACGGCTGCTACAACAGGGCAACGTATTATTATTATTATTATTATTATTATTATTATTATTATTATTATTTAAAGAAATGTAGCTAAAACTGCGAGGTCAGACGGAAGAGGGGGCCAGGTAGACTGAGTTACACCATGTAAAATAAGGAACTGAAATGACGTACTTTATTTTCTTCCCAAATCGATCGGGTTAAACGTGAAATATCTGGGGCAACCGAGTGCAAATAGTACAAGTATCTCAAGTAGGTACATGTTATTGTCTGCTATGTCATGCCTACGTCATTCACGTAACAGGGCCAGCCGCTTCCTCTCGGGTACCCACCATTCGGACCACGGCCACGGACTTTGAAGGAACTTACAATGTAGAAACACATTGTCCTATATGCTTTCCGGATTCATCTTGAACGAGAATTATCAATAGATAGTGTAAGGTGGGCTAGACGCAAGGGTGTCTGAGGGTGCAGCCGGTTAAATTCTTTATAAAAATTAACTAGTCTCTTTTTATCAGATTTAACGAAATCTCTTACGTCCTTCTTCATACTCTAGCAATTCCTTGGCTTTGAGTTTAGGGCCAAACGAGTTAAGTGTTAAAATTGATATCAATCTTAAAACTCTTTGACTTTTGTTTATCTCAGAGGCAGTTATAATTGTTCGCATGCGTAGTTGTACCACAAAAATACACTGAGAAAAAGCTTATCATATGGATGAGGTATATTACAAATGTAAAATAAAAAGACATGGGAATCTGAATGAAATCGTTAGAAATAATCGAAAAATACATGAGAATCGCAGCATCATAGCAAGAGGCAACGGTGAACTCTCCAACGAAACCACAATTCAAAACGGTATCTCCCAAGAATTAGTGTTGAGCGTTACCCTATTCGTAGTAGCTATAAATAAAAATATTTAACCCTAGTAATTTCAAGGACGTTTACCGACGATATATCAATTGTATATAAAAGAAAAAACAATTTTCCTACCAATTTCCTGATTCACAATGATCTAAACAAACCACACGACTGGTTTCAAGAATCAAGCCTCATGTTCTTTTCACAAAAAACGGAATGAATAACCTTCTCAAAACATAAAAATATATAAGCCGAGTAACCAGGCAAGCTGATCAATGGAATTTTGGATATCTTCACTCGGCGCTTGCGTTAAGTAATACAAATACCTTACAAATGCACAACATGGCTCCAGGAGTAATAGATCCACAGACACAGCCATCTTCTCCTTTTTAAGAGAGAGAGAGAGAGAGAGAGAGAGAGATAGAGAGAGAGATAGAGAGAGAGCTCTCCCTTCCTCTCTTCTCTCGCCTCTCTCTCTTCTCTCTCTCTTCCTCTCTCTCTTCCTCTCTCTCTTCCTCTCTCTCTCCCCCTCTCCCTCTCTCTCTCCTCTCTCTCTCCCCCTCCCTCTCTCCCCTCTCTCTCCCCTCTCTCCCCCTCTCTCTCTCCCCTCCTCTCTCTCCCCTCTCTCCCCCCTCCTCTCACCCTCTCTCTCACCCTTCATCTCTCCCCGTCTCTCTCCCCTCTTCTCTCCCCCTCTCTCTCCCCCTCTCTCTCCCCTCTCTCTCCCCTCCTCCCCTCTCTTCTCCCTCTCTCTCCCTCTCTCTCCCTCTCTCTCCCTTTCTCTCACTCCCTCTCTCTTCACTCCTCTTCTCCCCTCTCTTTCTCTCCCGCTTCCTCTCTCTCTCCCTCTCTCTCTCCCCTCTCCCTCCCCATCTCTCTCCTCTTCCTATCTCCCTTTTATCTCTCCATTCTCTATCTCTCCCTCTATCTCTCTCTATCTCTTCTCTCTATCTCTTCTATTCTCCTCTTATCCCCTATCTCTCTCTCTCTCTATCTACTCTCTCGATCTGTCTGTCTATGTCTATTCTATCTCTATCTCTATCTCTTATCTCTCTCTATTCTCTCTCTATCTCTTCTCTCCTAATCTCTCTATCTCTCTCTCTATCTCTCTCTCTATTCTATCTCTTCTCTATCTCTCTATCTCCTTCTCTTATCATGCTGTCCCTCCTCTATCTCTCTCTATCTCTCTCTATCTCTCTCTATCTCTCTCTATCTCTCTCTATCTCTCTCTCTATCTCTCTCTATCTGCGCTCTAGGTCTCTCTCTATCTCTCTCTATCTCTCTCTATCTCTTCTCTATCTGTCTCTTCTCGCTATCTCTCTCTACTCTCTTCTTATCTCTCTCTCTCTCTCTTCTCTCTCTCTCTATTCTCTCTTTCTATCTCTCTCTCTATCTCTCTCTCTAAATCTCTCTTATCTCTCTCTATCTCTCGCTATCTCTCTCTATCTCTCTCTCTATCTCTCTCTCTATCTCTCTCTC
>BOPP01000120.1:3839127-3883767 GCA_017312745.1 Gryllus bimaculatus | reverse complement strand
CTCTATCTCTCCCCTCTCCCTCTCCTAATCTCCTTCTATCTCTCTTCCTCATTAAATCTCTTCTCTCTATATTCTCTCTCTATCTCTCTCTTCCATCATCTCCTCTCTAATCCTCCATCTCCTCTCATCTTTCTCTATCTCTCTCTATCTCTCTCTATCCTCTCTCTATCTCTCCTCTATCTCCTCTCTATCTCTCCTTCTATCACTCTCTGTATCTCTCTAATGCTCTCTCTAATCCTCTCTCTAATCATTCTCTCTATTCTCTCCTCTATCTCTCTTATCTCCCTCTAATCTGTCTCTCATGTTTTATCTCTCTCTCTATCTCTCCTCTCATCTCTCTCTATCTTCTCTCCTCATCTCTCTTCTCTATCTCTCTCTATCTCTCTCTCTAAAATCTCTCTCTATCTCTCTCTCTATCTCTCTCTTCTATCTCTCTTCTATCTCCTCTCTATCTCTGTGTGTCTCTATATTCCTTTCCTCTCTCTCCTCCTATCTCTCTCTCTTATTTCTCTCTCTATCTCCTCTTCATTATTCTCTCTTCCATTCTCCCTTCACCCCTCTCCTCACTCCCTCCCCTCCCTCTCCCTCTCCTCTCTCTCACTTCCTCTCCCTCCTCCCTCTCCTCTTCCTCTCTCTCTCTCTTCTCTCTGCCTTTCCTCCTCTCCTCTACTCTTCCTCTCTCTCTTCCCCCTCTCTCTTCTCTCTCTCTCTCTTCCCCTCTCTTCCCCCTCTCTCTCTCCCTCTCTCTCCTCTCTCCTCTCCTCTCTCTCATCCTCTCTCTCTTCCTCCGGCTCTCTCCCCTCTCCTCTCTCTCCCTCTCTCTCTCCCCCTCTCTCTCCCCCTCTCTCTCCCTCTCTCCCCCTCTCTCTCTCCTCCTCTCTCTCCCCCTCTCCCCCCCCTCTCCCCTCTCTCTCCCCTTCTCTCTCTCTCTCTCCCCTCTCTCTCCCCCTCTCTCTCCCCCTCTCTCTCCCTCGTCTCTTCTCCTCCTTCTCCGCCTCTCCCTCTCTCTTCCCATCTCTCTCCCTCTCTCTCACTCCCTTCTCTCTCCACTCCCCTCTTCTCCCTTCTCTCTCTCACTCTCCTCGTCTCTCTCTCCTCTCCTCTTCTCTCTCCCTTCTCTTTCTCTCCCCTCTCCCCTCTCTCCATCCTCTCTGTCCCTCTCTCTCTCCCTCTCTTCCCTCTCTATCTCTCTACTATCTCTCTATCTCTCTCATATCTCTCTCTTCTCTCCTTTATCTCTCTCTATCTCTCTCTATCTCTTCTCTATCTCCTCTCTCTCTCCCTCTCTCCTCTCCTCCCCTCTTCTCCCCTCTCTCCTCTCACCCCTCTCCTCTCCTTTCTCCCCCTCTCCCCTCCTCTCTCCCTCTCCACGCTCTCCATCTCTCTCTCCTACTCTCTCTCTCTCTCATCCTCTTCTCTCTCTGCCTCTCCCCTACCTTCCTCCCTCTCCCTGTCGCCTCTCTTCTCTCTCTATCTCCTTCTCTCCCTCTCTACTCTCCCTCTATACTTTCTCTCTCTATCTCTCTCTTATCTCTCTCATATCTCTCTCTATATCTCTCTCTATCTCTCTCTCATCTCTCTCTATCTCTCTCTATCTCCTCTCTCTCTATCTCTCTTATCTCTCTCTATCTCTCTCTATCTCTCTCTATCTCCTCTCTATCTCTCATCTCTATTCTCTCTATCTCTCTCTATCTCTCTCTAATCTCTCTCTATAATCTCTCTCTCTATCTCTCTCTATCTCTCTCTATCTCTCTCTCTATTCCTCTCTCTATCTCTCTCTATCTCTCTCTCTCTTATCTCTCTCTCTATCTTCTCTGTCTATCTCTCTCTATCTCTCTCTATCTCTCTCTATCTATCTCTCTCTCTATCTCTCTATCTCTCTCTATCTCTCTCTCTATCTCTATCTCTCTCTATCTCTCTCTTCTCTTCTCTATCTCTCTCTATCTTCTCTATCTCTCTCTATCTCTCTCTTATCTCTCTCTCTTCTCTCTTATCTCTCTCTATCTCTCTCTATTCTCTCTCTCTACTCTCTCTCTATCTCTCTCTTATCTCTCTCTATCTCTCTCTATCTCTCTCTATCTCTCTCTATCTAGTCTCTCTCTCTATCTCTCTCTCTCTCTCTCTCTCTATAACTCCTCCTCTCTCTCCTTATAGGAAGAGAGAGAGAGGAAGAGAGAGAGGAAGAGAGAGAGGAAGAGAGAGAGGAAGAGAGAGAGGAAGTGAGAGAGAGAGGAAGAGAGAGGAAGAGAGAGAGGGAGAGAGAGGGAGGGGGAGATGATGAGGGAGAGAGAGAGGGAGAGAGAGAGCTAACCCACAAGGGCATGGAACTCAGATAAAATGAGTTTTGCGTTTGGGTTCTTTTATCAATTATTTGTATAATGAAGGGAACGTTTTTTCCTTGTTGTCTTTAACATTAACTTATTTATTTGGAAAAATATGATTTAGAATTTCTAGAAGTATTTTACAGATAATACACAGCCCTAAAAGTAATATTAGTTAAACAATATATCGATTGATTATTTTTGCGATTACTCCAACTTTCTTTAAGTTTGACTGTATTATTTTCTTGCAGTGACTACACTTAGATATCTGTTTTGTATGTTGCAATGTCGTTGACTTTGAAAAAGTAAAGAAATATTGAATGTTTTTCATACTTTTTTTATTATTATTGCACGCAATTCATGTTCTTTAACGTGTGGTGTTCACAATTGAGGTTCGACGTATCAAGATGAAATGCGTATTCACACTCAGGGTGTTGTACTCGTATGTTCTTTGGAACTTTTTTCCCTATCGAGTCACTAACTTTCTTTTTCACTCTTTTCTTCTCCACTTTCTTGTCTTCTCCGTTTCGTTGCATCATGAATGCGTTCTTGCCACTTTTCTCCGAACTTTCACACATACGTATATAATGTTTATTTTGTTTTGGGAGCGTTAACTCCTATAGTCATTAGTCTCATAAGTGTAGTGCATATTATATTCCAGGTGGTGTTCCCCCGCTATAACGTGAAATTCACCTTTTTTAAAAGATCAATATAATAGCGAAAAAATGGATTATGATACAATTATGAAATTTACGGAATAAATCCAGGATAAAAAGAGGTTATAGAACATATGAAAAAGTATTTTTTTTTATTTTGTGGCTTAGCTTCCTTCTCACTGGACGCCTCAATTTACACAGCAGAAAAAAATAGTCTTCGAGAGCAGAAGTTGATGTATATAATACAAACAAGAAGGAGTGCACGCCCCCTCCATGAAAAACACGACCATACTATAACACTATTTTGGGCGTCCGGATACTTGTGATCTCTTAAGGACATGCGGTTCTGACAGCCGAAAACTGAGCGCAAACTCATGGTCGCGCGCGATGCAGGAAGTTTGAAATTTGCATCCCAATTCCATCATTGCAAAAAAAATTGTTTTTTATCGTTTATATAGAAAAAAATAATTTTCTTGGGATATACTTTTAGTACCACCTTCTGGATGTTGTAAAAGAGAATTAGTCAAGAAACTGCTGCCCAGAAGCGAACGTTTCTCTGCAAAATAACAATTGAAACAACTATCTATAGATTTGAGAAGAAGACTGATGAATTATTTTCAACCTTAAATGACTGACTTGAATTACAAAATACTTCAATGCCAAATTGTTTTCCCAACAGAAGAAATTAAATAACAAACTCTCATTTACAAATTTAATAGCCAACTCTTATTTACCAAAACAGTAATTGGATTCAAAAGAGGTCGATCGCTTACACAGGAAGAGATGGACGATGACCTACTAGAGGATATCCTCAATCGATTACATTCTTTTTACACGTCGCAAATAATGCATTGAGAATATCCATTTCAGAGCTAATTTGTGGCGCTACAGAATGGCACACACTTTCTTGTACTAGTAAGTTTCCAAATTTCTTTGGGAAGAACCTAGCTTTCCCGACTTTCTACCAAGTAAAAAATACATTTACGTATTTTAAAACATAGTACTTTTAAATGGATTTTATGTCAGCTCAAATAGTGTAAATAGCTATATGCGCTCGAAAAGTGAACAAAACATTTGAAAGAGTATTTGAGAAAAAACATTTGATCGTTCCTTAAAATGGGAATTGTAGGCTCATTTTCACAACCTCAGTTTCCTAGAAACCTTATCACACCATTTGAAGCACACATACTCATAAATGCAATAATATAAACTAATCACCGCTAGTATAAATATTAATGACGTCAGAGACGAATCAAAACAATATATTTTCATATTATTTGAAAAAACAAAAGAATATAGTATTAAAGAAAAAATGTGGAGCCCTTTTTGAGAAAATTTTGTTTTTGTTATTTTTTTAATATTACACATACTGCACTCATTATTGCGCGAAAACTAAAATGTTCAAGAAAATGTACGTGATTGTAATGCAAGAAATAACTATGGAGAAGAAAACTACTTGAAGGAAAAATTTATATCTTCAATTTTGTAATAGCAATTTTGTAAATAAGCCGAAAATTTCCAAATTTTTAATACATTTAAAAAATTTTTGTTGTTTTTGAGAAAAAAATTGTTAACACAAAAATTGGCTAAATTTCACTAAAAATTACGCTACTAAAAGTCCTCAAATTTTCGAAAATAGTACATGACTTGTTTTCAAAATCTATTTTTAAGGAACAGATTTTATCAAGGAAAAAATCTCTATCTTTAATATTTTTCATGCAGAAAGGCGAAAAATATTTGAATTTTTGGAATTTTCAGAAAATCAGAATTTTAACAAACTCCAGACCTGCACCAATCTCTTCACACTAACCAACGACAAAATTTAATGAAAAATTGAAGCCATTTTGAAAATGTCCCAAGGACTTAAAATAAAGAACTTGAAATATCAGTTTCAAATTCAAGTATTGGTAACATCATCCATATTAACTGTGGAATGTCAGTTTTGGGGAAAATCTGCTGAACGGTTTAGCCGCCTGAGGTGTATACTGACAGACTTTTGCTGTCACACAATTTTCTTGTCGCACCACGTGTTAGAGTATTTTTTCTTGTAAATTTAGCAACTGGATTTATCCTCGGCAATACGTTTTTCTGCCGACGATTCGCTCTTTCCGACAGCATTACATAACTTTATTTCTACTGTGTAGTAAATGGTAGCGAGAAAGTAAAAATGCTAAAGGTCCTAAAACACTTCCCTGAGCAACACATCGGAAAGATTTAACGAGATTTTTTCTTTAGATACGACTTGTTATCGGTTCGAGACCATCGTATTGGGGTTTAGCAAAACCCAATATTGTCTATTTTACTTTTCCGAACTTACTAACGTAAGAATAGAGTATTGTGGGGAATTCGGCGAATTTTCGTCACAAAAACTCTTATTCCTGGGCACTGGTAAAGAAAAAAGGATAAATCTAGTTTCCACATATAGAAAAAAACCTCTAACATGTATATCCAGAATCTATGTTTTGTGGGTCCTTGATTCCGAAAAATCGATTGACGGCAAAACGTCTGTCTGTGCTCAACGCTAGCGCATAAGCCATTCAGCCGATTTTCTCTAAAATTGATATTCCCCAATCGTTCTAGCTTATGTCGCGGGTTCTGGAATTAGTAACGGAAATTTTAATTTTGGGGTGTACTTTACATGAAGCCGCTGGGACGTTTTCGAAATTTTTAAAAATGGCTTGAATTGTTTTTATTAAATTTGGTTGTTGAATAGTGCAAAGAAGTTTAAGAGAATGCTGCAGGTCTCATTTTCGTTGATCTGAGTTTTCGAAACTGGAAAAAAATATTTAAAACTTCAGTATTGGAGTATGTGTGTTTTTAATAAAAACAGTAGTTTTGGCATATTTTGCGATTGAAATTAAAAAGTTCTAAAAAATACGCTCACCGCGCTTGTTTCTTTAAATTTTGTGCACATATGAAATAAGGAAGGTAAGGAATTCAGCGTTAGTCTAATTTTCGGCTATTGCTAGTATTTTTTCGAAAATTGAAAAAAAAATTCTATACTACAAAATTTATGATAAAAATTTTGCTTCAGACAGTCTTTTGTACAAAATTAGATTTTTAAAAATAGTGGTGCTACAGAATGGCACAGACTTTCCCATGTTAGTTTTCTATTTCCTTTGGTCTTGGCTAGGTAATCGTCCTTGCCACATACTCTTGCCAGCTGCCATCTAACGCCGCTCAAAGTACATTTTCTTTATATATTTTCTTAACTTTTCGCTTTCCTAATAGTAAAATGGAAAAATTGTTTTAAGAATATTAAAAAAGCAGTGGAAGCTTGCCCTAAATGGCATTGTTTTAAAAATTTGTAGCTGTTTTTATGAAAATGGCGTTTACGCGCTTTTGTATAAACGACGTTTGAATCTCTTTTCATAGAAAACTATTGATTTTCCAAACTTCATATTAAGTCATTTCAAGCACTTCCAGTAACAAATGCAATCGCGTTTTCAAATTTCTGAAAATGCTCACATTAAAGTAGTGAGAGATGTTTCAAAATCATTCCATTTGTGTAATTTTCGAAAAAACAGAAGAATAGAGCGATATGGAGTTTATGTCATCTTACAGAGTTGTATTTTTTTTAAATTGCTCAAATTGCTCGCAATATTGCATAAAAACTAAAATTTGCAAACTGATTTACATGACCTTCATGAAAGAACACAGTATGGAGAACAAATTTTATTTGAAGGAAAAATACATATCTTCAATTTTAATAGTTGTAGGAAGACACCGCAAAAAATTCAAACTCTTTGAATTCGTTTGCGAGTTTTTCAGAGGATCGGGATCGGGATGGAAACACGCAAGTCGGCAACACCGTGCACGTAGCGCTCTTCATTCAAACTGAGCGACAAGCTCTTACCGCGAGTTCACATCCTTTGGTGTGCTGGGAGCAATGGAAAGATCCTCACTTCTATAATATATTACCTCTGATATTAGTTGAAATTTTATGGATATTATAAAAATATAAATTTTGCTGGATATAAATTAGAATGTGGAAACAAGTTTTGAATTTTTGCATCTTTCGAAAAATTAGAGTTTTCAACGAAAATGAGACCTGCATCATTCGCATAAATGTCCATTATTCTATCAAACAATATTACATAAATATTACTAATGATGAGAAATAACGTGCTGTTTAGCACTAATAGTTTGGAGAAAAAATTGAAGTGAAGAGCCATGTTAACAAAACGCTGGTTAAGAGTATCAAACGCATCAATGTGCGTTGGGATTCATGATTTGGCTAAACCTAACGGGCGCAGCGATTTCAATACTTGTTGTCTTTGTTCGTGCCAAGAATACTGGAAATGTTTAATGTCAGCATTCCTAGATTTTTTAGTTACAAGATTGCTGAGTATCTTGTATCATCTCAGACATGTTCGTACTTTGTGTTACGAAATACATTATAGGTGGCATCTCTCTGTTTCATTAACACACATATTTCATCCGTTAACCGAGGAGTGGAGGAGCGGTTCACGTGAACTTTTCTAATTGGAATGTGCCTATCAAAAAGTTCCGTCAGTAAGGGTATTTTCTTTTCTGTCTCTACAATTTTCCTCATTGATAGGGTGCCAGGGCATAGATATGCCGTCGCAATTAAATACTTCCGGATTGATTGTCTTATACTCACTGTACTAACAATTTTGAACATTTCATGCGATATGATAAGTATATAATCTAATGTTTGCATATCCCGCGAACTGACGGGTCAGTCCATGGAGGTTTACCTTCCCGTGATTTGATTCGATTATGTGGTCAATCCATGTGTCTATGCCCACAGTGAGAGTTGCATTTCGCCGCAGAATCATAAGGTTAATTTCACAATAGAAACGCTTGAATGTATCGGCATGTGGAGATGGTGTCAGAAGATTGCAAATCAAATCGCTCATAAATATTGTTTTCATATTTGCTTGCGCAAGATGCTATCACATTGTCCACGACCTCAATATTTTCTGTTTCCAGTGGTCAGTACACTATCACTAGAGCTAATGTTTTGCCAAAAGTTGAGACTTCAATGAAGAGATATTCATTTGACTGATTAACTTTGCCTGTTGACGATATGATACATTTATAAGCGAGATCATCGCGAACATAAATACTGACGCCTCCAACTCGTGATGCAACAGCTGAATTCCAGTCGTTTCTTAGAAAACGATAGCCGGTAAGTGAAACAAGAGACATGTGAAGAGACACGTTAGGTATACAAGTACCATTTGGTATACAAAAAATAAGCGATATCAAATACTTATATAAGTATGTGTAAATTTATATTTCCAAATTTTCTCTTCAGCTAACTGCACAGCCTCGAGCCCCACTGCTATTCAGCAGTAGCGCTACTTACAAAACATAACGTGTCGCTACTTACAAAACATACTGTAGCACCAGCGGAAGGAAGAGTCGCATTTGTTTCGGACTTTTTGCACATCCGGATAAAAATGTTAATCCACCACGTTTTCAATTCACATGATCCAGGAGGAAATGAATATGCGGTATGCGAACATGCATAAAAGGGTAGCTGCGAGACTTGGGAATCATTCACAGTGACAGAGAGCACGAACCTTAGCTCTACCTTCAGCTCCAGCCATGAAATCCTTCCTTTCATCAGTAGTGGTGTTGGCCATGTTGGCCTGTGTGGTAAGTAATATTTTAATAGTGAAGATTCGTAGCCAGGATGCTTCACAGAAAGCACCAAACGCAAAAATTATATGCGATAAACATTTTCTTCGAGATTCACAATACCTATTCGTTAAACTCATGCCATGTTTTTATCTCACAAAGACTTAGAAAAATGCCTGTGATACTACGACCGCTGTCGTCCTTTAAAATTTGTCGAAACAATAATATATTCTCTAATCTTTGCTTCCCACACTGCTTCTTAAGCAAATTACTGAAATTAGATGACATTAACCCCTTCCTTGCACTAAAATTCAGTCCTTGCATTTTTCGGCATCTGGTATTGTAATTCTGTGGAAGGTGCTTGAAAGTAGCCCCTCCCCCTGTCATAATCTATTTCAATAACACAGCTTAAAAAACTAAAATGTTACATTGTTCAATATTTTAGCCCTCGCAGCGGTCACCCAGAGCTCACACCTAGAGCTTCACAAATGATTGGTTCTTCTACAGTAAACCATTATTTGACGGAAACGTGAACACGTTAACCCTATAAAATCCGAATTTATTTCACTGCATGTGAAATAACAACCGCAACCCCCATTGTGGTGTGCGCAACGGCAATGTTGGAGCAATCTGTCAGCGGTTTTGCAACTTTTATCATCAAATTGTTATGTTTCTATATTATAGAGTTAGAGGGCTTTAAAAGGCTAAACCGTTCTGCGAGCAGTCACACTACAAACGAATAACAGGCACTTCTACAATACGTAAAAGGAGGGAATGAAATAAGACAGTGGTTGACCATTCCCGTCACCTTCTTGGACGTAATTATATATGCATACAATTACATATAAATGGTGACAATTATATATACATATATGGAGCGATAATTGCGCTCGTGAAAACTCCAAGGGGTTGGTTCTCGTGGTAGCTTAGTGGTTAGAGAAGATGGACATAAACTAGAAGGCCCGGTTTCGAATCCTTGTCGGGGCAACCAATTCTTTGGACAAATTTAATAATTAAAATGCATTGTTACTCAGTAACATGGTCACAATGATGATTCCTTTGCGACTGCGGAATATATTCCCCGAGCGTATTTGCGTCCAACAAGGTGACGGGAATGGTGACAATTATAAACGAAAATTATAGTATTTTATTAAAATTTGAACCAGTTACATTAAAAATAATAATCTAAACACCGTGGTTTACATAAAATAGATATTTTCCTTCTTCCACAATGATTGTATATGAAGATAGTCCAGCTAATACCGGGGTATTTTGCTGGTACAAATAACAAAGCATTTTCAGACGGAAGAGGGCCTCTTCCCCAGCGCATGTGATCTCTGGCGCGGATCGCTGTTGTCGACATTGAAGTTCCCAATTTGTAAAATTTACAATAATTTCCGGGGATTTCATGTGACAGATTTTCAGCATCATTTTCCAAAGTGAATAATAATGTTAGTAGTGGCGAAGACGTTTCAAACATTATCACTATTCAATCATTACGTTTACTGTAAATCAGATAACGTTTTCACGTAACTTTTACCTCAATACTGCTCTCCTACTTCTTTCTTCTTGAGGTGAAAATGAAATTATCGCGGTTGACGGTTCAAGCATCTTAAAATTGCACGTTTTACAACGAGTAAAATTACTTGGAACTTATCTGAAACAATTTTCATTTACTTTCAGGTTTCTTCTGAACAATTGTGCTTCAGTAAAGAAAAGATGGTGGAGGCCTTTAAAACTTGCAAAACAAAGGAGAATATCACTTCCGGTAAGTGAGGCACACTTTCAATTATATTCTGAGATATCCGCACTACTATGTTTATTTAGTTAAGCTCATTACCATACACAAAACACGTGCAAATTACGACAGCTACAGCAAAGTACCATGTATCCAAGGAGTCATCAAGATCCTTAAAAAAATCGGAAAAATTTGGGGTTTTCGAAAAATTCAATGAATTGCCGAAAATAATTCCCCTCAGCAGGTTAGCCTCTCTGCTGGGAACCACGACATTGTTTTTGTCATATTGTTGCGAAAGGGAGGCATTATAAATTTCATTTGTTTTTCGGGGTAATTGTATTCTCATGAAAAGTCGTGAATAAATCAGTGAATTCGGACAAACCAAATAGGTCGCTTTAGAGACAATAACTACAAACGAGAATTATTTGATACGTGTTTCTTTCTCTTCAAAATAAGACTTAGAGATACATATTGGGCACTTGGGATTATATGAGTTCGCTGCATAATAACTATGAAGAGAAAATAAACACATCAATAATTTTCATAAACACTTTTACACATCTATTTATTATAAACACATCAATTTCCGTTATCAACAGCATCATAAGCAGTCTGAGTTGCTCCCACCAACTGGGGTTTGCAGCGTCCGCACCCACTTACCTGTCTCGTCAGCTCTCCTGTAATTTTGAGGGGTGGTGGTGGAAATAGAGTTTGTCGGGCGCCAACAGGAATCAATTTCAGCAGGGAATATTTTGGAGTAACTCATGCACTTCTAAAGAACGTACGCCACACACAAATTTAAAATGATCACATTCTGACATCATGTTTTATTCGTAGACTAGAGTACCTGGAACCTGAACAATTACACAATATATTGGCTGTATGGTTTGAATTCGTTTTAGAAACGTAAAGTATGTCAATTACGAATTTAAACCGCACAATATACTGTTTTATTGTTCAGGTCCGAGGTACTCTTGTCTACGAATGTTATTTGAAACGTCGTGTAAGAACACGATGCTAGAAATATTTTCATTGTCTGTCCTGGAAGACTGCAAAGAATCAGACGGTAAAAATCTCAACGAAATCTCAGTACATTTGAACAGTCAACTTATCTCTGAAGACGACAAACTATTATTTTCCTCTCTATACCATGAGTTTCCTCGATAGATAAAATTTTGATTGCCTCGAATATATTTCTTAAAAATCGAATATTAAACTAAAACCATTCGAGTTTGACAAGTTTATCTTCCAATCTTTTTGTGGACTAAAACATGCACTTAAAATTGACTTGCCCGCGATATAGGATTTTGCCTCAAGTTGGGTCTTCGGTTTGGAGGGTCGAGGTCAAGCTTAAGTGATAGGTTGGAGATCGCCATCATTTTGTCGAACACTTGCATTATTACCTGTTGATTCATATTTAATAGTGTGATGATGAAATTTGATACCCTTTTCTTTGGAGTAGGCATGGACTATGACAGTCAATGATTGTAATAAACTCCGAATATTTGAAAGGAGAGTTATAAGAAGAATTTATGGTAATGTACACGATGGATGAAAATGACAGTTAAGAACTTACAAAAAATTGATGAAATTCTGAAAAATAATGATATTGTTAGGTGCATTAAGTCACAAAGAATGCGTTGGTTGGATGAAATCGAAATAATGGATCATGGGTGAAAACCTAAAACGATATGTACAGCCTGAATGGGTAGAAGACGGCGCCCGGAAAGACTAAGATGGACTAAATAGGGATTAAGTAGAAGCAGATTTGCAGACAAGGGTGTGCGACCTTGACGAACAGCTGCCCAAGACCGAAGAAGATAGAAATCTGTTTTTGGGAAGGCCAGAGTCGGGCATGATGGATAACGGAACATGATGACGATGGTTTCAATGGTGTCCGGCGAAAAATTCTTTCGGTTCTTACAATTATTACGGATTTATTGCGCTGTAAGTAAAACATCCTGGTGTGGCAGCAATTTATCTGAGAAGCGTACAGAATTCAGCAGTGGTGTGAATCACAGGGAGGAAATCCAGAATTCTAGTCAATTTTCTCGATATATGCAGTCCAATTTTTCAATAATAATATTCTTGGATCTTAAGGTCGCTACTATTTTACCATGTAGGTTAATGTCCCGAAACAGATATATCGATTTTGAATAATAATTTAGCGACATTTTATATAAGAAAACTTATAGTTTTCAAATTGCTCGTCTGTGATGTGAATGGAACGAATGGTTACATCCCTTCTTGTGGCATTTGACTCAAGTATTTATAATTCTTAATATAAAACTAGGCAAAAACTAGGCTCTTAAGCCCGAAAAGTGACAAACGTCACTTTGAGCGCCCCAAAAAATACATTATGACGTCCATATGTCGTTTAAAGCTGATTCCTCACAATATTTTCTACACAGTGTTTGTCACGCTGTCTACGACCGCTGCCAGAGGCCAAACATATGTTAGCGATTTTCCTGCTACTTGCAAGATTTTAATTGAAGTATCCAAATCTTCAAGCCAAGATCATGCATACCATAATACTGACAATATTTTGACGAGGAAATTTTTATGTTATTTTATTGAAAGTTTCATATTTTAGAGTTCACTCCATCACTTAAATACATTAACGTAAAATCTAAAACTGAGACGTATCTCGTTTTTTAAGCTGTTTAAAATATGTCACATTTTACCTTTTATTTTGAATGAATTAAAATTCTATTTTATTTTACAGAAACTGAAAAAACATTATTGAACAGAGAAGTTCCCGAAACCATGGATGGCAAGGTAAAGTAACAAATTTGCACATTTTTCTGGAAGGGATAAATCAGGAACTATAATGTTATTTAAACAACCAAAAACATAAGTAATTACAAATTTTCCTTCTTACTTCTGCATCTTTAAATAAGATAACTTCATTTTTATAGATAATCGGGGAGATTTTACGCAGTTACAACACGATCAGCAAGACTATAAAGCAATTTATTACCGGTCTGACAGTTATTTTGATACCTCTGCAGAAATATGACGTACTATTTTCTTCTTTAAGAAGCCTTAAGAAGAAGACACACAACTAGCTTTTACATGTTACAAAAACCTTGACAAGTCTCAATGCTCAAGTCTCTACAGCCTTGGCAGTAAATCGTAGATGATATTGAGTTCAGAGCCTTAAAAACAGGAACAGAAAAGAATGACATTTTCTTCATTAAGCAATAAAACAGAGTTTACAGCACCAAAATAATATACTTTCACGTATACGTACGTATATATGGAGTAATTTTTAAGTAAAATTTCAAAACTAGTAGTGATACAGAATGGCACAAACTTATTTTTACTGGTTACTTTTCCATTTCTTTGGTCTGGGTTAGCTTTTCTGTCTTGCCACTGCTCTTGCCAGCTGCCGTTGAAATCTTGATTTTTCGGTTTCCTAATGGTAGAAACGCTATATTACTTGAAGAGTATTATATATGAGTAAAACCTTGGCATTGCAAGGTACTATTCGTAGAAAAATTTGGAGAAACTTTTAAGAAAATGTGATATAAGTGTTAGTGTAAATGCGAAATTTGAAGCTCTTTTACAACGAAATTTTTTAAGTTTTCAAGAAACTTCTTTGGATTATATTATTTCTGACGCAACGTACATAGCCATTTTACCCACCCCCAATAAAAATTGATATGAATTTCTGAATTCAAATAATTTATTTATCTGCATTTAATAATGCTAGTTGCTCCTCATTTTTCTTTTAATTAACAGTATTTTGCAGTCATGCAAAATAATATTTGGTTTTCATCGTTTCAGAAAGCCATAAAATAAATATTTCTTGTTTCAGTGTTTCCTCGCTTGTTGGTTCGAGCAGTTACATTTGGTGAGTATTATATACATTCTTGACAACCTTTTTGATCAAAGAATAACTACCTTCAATGACAAGAAAACATTTCCAGTCTAGTGGTAAAAATAATATTTTTTATAGGAGAAGTTTCACTGGAAATTGACTTCTTCAAATTGAAGTGGAAGGGATCCAACGTTGGGACTAATTTATTTATCACAATCATTTTGTTAGTCAGGAAAAATAAATAAATCTATTTATACGGTAAAATGGAAGTGATTTTTCAAAACGCCCGCAACGGAAGAATATTAATGGAGTCCATTTCAAAATGTATTTCAGAATATTTCAATAATTGCATTATTTTCTTGATAAAATTATAGATTTCTTTTCATAACATGTAGTGTTTTAAAAAACAAAGTAAAGTACTAGAGTACATAAGACAAGTAGTGTGGAGCTGTTCTGAAATATCGAAAAAAATATAATTTACAAGAATTTCATTTCAGTAATAAAGCAAATATTTTGAGTTTTATTGGCTATGTTTTTGTGAATTTACAAATATCTACTATAAATGCAATCACATTTTTTTTATTTGTAGGTCATAAGTATCCGCCCCTTGTTATTCGTCATAGTACCTTCTCCGAAATAAAAAAAAAAGCTTTTAGGTATTTACAGTGCCATACAACAGTCACCCCCAATAACGTCAAACACACTTTGCGGAAAAAAGTGCCTCAGGGCATCAACCGGTGTCACTGCAGTGCCTCTGACTGGTTTGTCCTAGAGTTCATGTCCCGACGGTGGCAGAATTTATGACACTACCTAAGTCAGCTAGATATGTACAGCCGCATCGTGGAGAAGAACTCTAGCAGTCGGCTGCTCTGATCGGTAGTTTTCCTTGGTTTCTCCATTCAACATCAGGCGACAGCCAGTGGTGCCCTAACAATTGGGCAGTGAACGGGCTCACGTCTATCGGCGACGTCCCTGCCTCGCGGCCATGGGTTAGGGGGTACGTGTGATTAGCACGCAGATATCCCCACGTATTCCGGTCTTCTCAACCTGAGAAGTCAATTTTCTGATCGTCACACAGCAATATATACTAGGACATTGCAAAGGAAAACGTACACTATAGTCTTGGCTAGACCGGGAATCGAACCTTAGGCCGCGTAGTAGAAAGCGAGTACGCTGCCCAAGAGCTAGCCACGAGCCCGTCGTGAGTAGAGCGGAAAAATAACGAAGAAAGTGATTTAAGTGTCATAGTAAAGTGCAGTGTGATCTTAATTGTACAAGCATTCATTGCGGAATTAGATTATAGAAGTTTATTTTTCTTAATCTAACAATGTTTTATGAATGTCATTTTCTATATTATTATTTGCATGTTAGTTACAGTACATTATTTGTGAAATTAGCTGCCACTGGGTTATACCCTTTTGCAGTGTACGTACATGTGTCTTCTCTAAGCCGTTGTCTCGTGCGCGCAGTGCTCGCAGAGCGGCAAGCTGGACGTGGGCTCGTGCGACAAGGTGTGCGACGCGGTGTGCACGGCCGACAACGCGCGCGGGGAGCAGCTGCGCGCCGCCGTCGAGAAGTGCCGGCCCGAGGGTGAGTGGCGCTCTGCACCCGACGGCGACGCGCGTCGGAGAATGACGCTGGGTTATATGCGAAACGGCACAAGAGCGCTGTGGCCGTTTTGGGTTGATCTACGACGCGCGTCAACATAACGCTCGTGTGACAGGCCCCTACCGTTTATTTCAGAAACCAGTCAAGTGCCAAGCATACTGTTTTAGGGAAAACTAAAAAAGAATCTACCATCATTTTTGTTGCTGAAAATATGATACATTTCAGTAATATTTGTTGAAAAAAAATCGTACACTCTTTTATGAAAATATTTCACTTTTAACTCATTTTTTTGTTCTTGACTGGTTTCTGAAATAAACGATTCAATAGCAGTATCGTTTGTACACATTTGCTGTCTTTCTTCACATATGAAGAATATGTTTTCAGATTCCCCATCAATGATGGGCACCCTCAAAAACCTTCAAGGAATTCACGATATCCAAATACTGTTTTCATAGTACATTTTTCGTTATGGGGCAAGTAATATACCATGGCCAATTGTTTCTTTTATTGAAAAATTATACACGTTTTATTTTTAAATGTAACTATTATATATCTTTTCTTCTGCGATTTTTTATTGTCAAGGGTACAGAGTCGCTCACTGAGCTTAATCGGTTGCAGCCAAAAATCAAGCACAGCGAGAATTGTAAGCAGCGAAATTTGCGCTTCAAGTTCTACTTCTTTACGTGATAAATAGTACACGCGATCTTTGCGTCATCGCGTTATGTGAAGTAAGATGAAAGTTTAGGAATTATAGAATTTAGGACTCCCATTACTATTTTTTCAAAAAATTCTCATTCCTTATAATACATTTTTAAAAGTATAAACGAATTGTTTAAAATGTGACTGTAACTCAAAAGACATGATGTAAATTATAGATTAGTTTCACCGCAAACACGTGCACATTCGTAAATACAAAATCTAGATAGAGATTTCTCTGTCACTATCATATCCCTCTTTGGCTTCCGATGCAATATCTGTAACATAATTCTTGTAATCAATTGAATTATCTTCGTTCTACTTTGGGTATTTAACCCTCCTCGTGAATTTTTATTTTCACTCCTTATCTCCTATATTACACCGGAATGTATACTGTGTATCAACATACCCCACGTATAAATAATGAAGTAATAGATATACACCAAGGGCGTTATGATCGAGTGGCAACAAAATTCAAGTCTTCGGCCCGAGCTCATTAGAACCAATTAACGCCTTTGTTACATACAAAATTGTATTATTTACCTAATTTTAATGATTCAACTATAGTTATTTACTAGTTATCTAAATCTTAACTGGACTAGATTTATCTTTTCATATTTTCTTCTCATAATTCCCTGCATACAAATAGCATAATTCAATTGCTTTCATATTTCTCTCGATTCCACGATTCTCTCGATCCAGCTACGTTATGCAGAGTATATTGAGATCCGTGTCGAAGACAATGGCAAGCAATAACGTATCAGTAAAAAATAAAATTCACTTTTATTCTCCAGTGCTAGCATCTTGAGCTAAACACTCACTCTGTTCCAGGAGACAAGGCAACTGGCGAGGAGAGCACCCTGCGCTGTGAGAGGGCCTACCACATCGCCAAATGCGTGCACAAGGAGATCGCCAACGTGAGTTTCAGCTCTTTCGTCCTTTCCCCTATCGAAGCCTCTCATCATAATATCTGTTTCTACATCACGTAAAATGCATTAATAAGAGTTACCAATGATGCCAATGCTTTTTATTCTAAGAAAATTGAAGGGCCGATCAAAGGCAGTATTTTACAGGTACTGTTACTGTTATTATTAAGTAATATTACATTCAAAAAAAATCGCTAATACATCCGGTAATATTCATTTGTGACAGCCACTAGGTCAAAGCATATCTTTCAGGTCTTGCCTAACGTGCTAAAAGTTCAATTTTTAATACTAGTGTTAAAAGTGAGACATTTCTCAAGTGTTTAGATAAATCTGTGAATGCAAAAAAAAAAAAATTTCTGTCCACATCTGAGACTACTGACTTTAATATATAAGTGTTTTGTATACTGGAATAAAAAAACGAAGGTCTGGAAGGCTTCGGTTGGTAAATACAATGGTAAAAGTGATTTTATTTTGCTCGTAGGATTGCATCACTGTTCAAGCGGTCTGTGTCGCAACGTTCTCTATTCTCAAAATAAAAAGTCACCTTTACCACTCGTGTCATATATAACTCTTACTCACATTTCAAGCAGGGCTAACAGAAAGGTTCAATATCACATTTTGCCAGATTTGAGTTAACGGTGGGAAACTGTCTATAAAATATAAATTCAACTTCCTGAACATTAAAGTTCGTTGTCTGTGAACTCTGTGACGTTGTTGAGTGTTCTTCAATTGTTAATGTTAAGAAAAAATACCGATGTCCAGATCTTAGAACCTTTTTGCTTGCTCTTCAAAATTTGGAGTTCCTGGACATCGCACGTTTTTGTTTTCTACGATACATCCCTTACATTATAAAACAGAAAAACTTCTCTTGTAGTTGATAAATATTGAGAAACATTAACCTAGAATAATAAGTAAGTTTGAAATAAATACTTATATGAAATTGTGTAATAGTATATAACCTATTATTTCAATTAGCAAACGAATGAATTAATATTTTTAAATTGTATTTATTTTATTCCATAACATTACCTGCCACAAGTTATGAGTTGGCTTGATTAATCAAATAACACTGAATCGTAATAGTACCACTTCTAAAGGTTTTGATTACAAGAAGTATTTTCTTATCCATCAGAAATACACCCAAATTCATGATATAATTTTTTGTCCGCAGATTTGGGATAAGGATTACAAGACAGGTAAAAAAGAAAATGCTTAAGAAGAGAAAAGGAAGACACATTGTTAATTCCAGTGGGGGCAATTTTCCTTGCCACCGATAGTTACGTCTCTCAAGAGAGAACATTTTCTTCGTTCTCTTTAAGTTCATCCAAGGCCAACTGATCTGAAGTTCTTTAAGTATTATACTAGGCACTGATGTACTTGAATATATGAGCGTATATAAATTATCATTTGCACAGAAATTCCTACTCTTCGCATTTTATTTAATACACTTTTCTGAATGATTTTATACAGAAGTACGCAGTACATTCATTTTATGTACATTTGTATCTTAATAAGAAAATAAATATTTCTAAAACATGAAATTTTCATTTTGGAACGATCGATAACATAGCTTTTTGACAACCGTCATGATGGTTTACAATCTCGTGAAAGATTGCCAGGATTCTCGAAAAGTAAAGCATTTTAGTTAATTGCGTCGGTAAAAGTTTCAAAAAATACGTTAATAGAACTAATGCCATTTCCACCATACATCCATAAACGTCGAGTAGTAATTCGCAAAAGGAAAAGTTGAAAAATCCATCTCCTGAATATATAGGCTAATAGTACAACAATTTTGTCTGGATTAGATGCAGGTCCAAGCGAACCAATGGTTTTGGTCCAGCTCCTGGCCGAAGGGCAAATGCTTTTGGCTGACTGCATGCCTTTGTGCTCTCTGGTAGCTCGCTGAATCGTGGAAAGTAAGAAATCCAGAGCAAAACTAATTTAGGTTCGATAACAATGGAAAGGAGGAGTAAAATGAAGGGTTAACCATTAACTATTGTGATCCCCAAATGGGGATAACGGAATGTTTAGTCAATTCTTTAACTCTGAATAGGTTGGTTGTTCTGAAGTACTGTCTAAATTGTGTGTTAAACAATTAATACACTGTTAATTGTGTGTTTGTATGTTCCTTCGTAAATGTGTCCAGGTTAACAACTGATTATCGCGTTTCAAGTCAGGGTTGCCAGATGCTTCGTACAAACATCCGCCGTGAGATGGGTGCAAATCCGTTCAATTTTGCCTGAAAGGAAAAATTCAACATTGCAAATGGAAAATTTGAATTTGCATGAAAATAATAGATGGGTCTAGTTTCAAACGTGACTTTCCAACCTTGGCTCAAAAATGAGATATTGGTTTCAATACGGGCCCGTAGCAGGTATGCCTAATTCTATAAAATGTTTTGTAACAAAACGCATTTTTTTCACTCCAAATGTCTTCATAATAATGTGTTACTATCAGAAAGCGATCTTTCCATAATTCATATTTCGTTGGAAAGTTTGATCTTTTCAATCCACCAATCATTCTTTTTTTTTGTAATTAAGACAGCATCAACTACTAGGTCATTAGCGACTACTATTGCGTGTAAAGGTATGGTAACAATGAGTATGAAACGATATGATGATGATGATGATGATAGGGATGTGAAAGGACGAACACAATACAACCATGCCCGAGGCGGGATTTGAACTCGCGATCCTTCGGTCCGAGATTGCTACGGCACTACTGCCTTAGCGATCTCGGCATCCGGACCGGCAGATATCCTTCTGTAAGTATATTTTCGCGCCGTATTAATCATGAAAATTTATAAAATCTATCTGGCCTAAGGATATACCAAGCTGATACTGAGAATGATGAGTATGGCGAAAGCTAGCTGTTAGGGATTGCTGATCATCAGTATATTGTTGTCCTTCCGTTTAAACAAGTCGCACCGAAGCTAGGGTAATCTCGATCGTGCGCTTTATCCCAATTTTACGCGCTCGAAGCACAACTTGCAAAGGATGTTGCTCTTGCAACGAATTATAGGGAATTTATGAAGGAATATATAAGCATTGGTTATATGCAACAGGCTCCACAATCTCATGTGAAGTCACCTGTTTATTACTTCCCAGACAACAGCGTGGTAAATCCTGACTCCAGAACGACGCAGTTACGTGTCATGTTCAATTCGAGTTCAAAGACCTCTATAGGTTATTCCTTAAATTATGCACTGTCTGTCGGCGCAACAATTCAACCGGATGTTTTCTCCTTACCGTTACGGTTTCGCACTCACGTTGTCGCCCTCTCTGGAGACATTGCTAAGATGTACAACCAAATTCAGGTGTATCCTAGGTTTTATGGTTGGCAACGGATTTTTTGACGTCCGGAGCCGCAGCAACCAGTCCAAGTGTACCAGCCGAAAACAAACACGTATGGTACCGCAAGTGCCCCCTTCACTGCGGTGCGCACTTTGAACCAATGAGCTGTGGATGCACCATTTCATCTTCCGCGCATTCAGGAGGTCATTACATCACAGTTCTACGTCTACAACGTACTTGCTGGAGCGGATACGACGCAAGAGGCATTAGAGGGTGTCAATTCGCTAGTGAATGTTATGAATAAAGAAGGGTTTCCTTTACGAAAATGGCACAGCAACGACCCTAATGTTATCGCTGAAATTTCAGAAGAAATTAGGGAACATCAGTGTGAATCTGTGTTAGCCTGCTCGAAGGAATCTACCACCCACGCACTCGCACGTGAGAGACAAGTTCGCTCAGGTCAGAATATATTAATCCATCCTCTGCACCCACACGGCATCCATTTAAAAATAAAGGTGCTCTGGACATACTTGACATAAGTCTAACCACGAACATAAATTTCCCTTTTTTACTCGATATCTGATCTCGGTTCGGATCATAACTCCATTATAATATAATTTCAGAGGACCGCTAAAGTAAACAATATAAAAAACTAAAAAATGGTTAAGTGGTAAATTAACTGTGATCTCTTTAGAATAAAAATAACCAAAAAATTCCTAAAATATATTAAAAACGAAACAGATATTGATTTTCAGGTTAATAATCTAATAAAAGCAATAAGCTTCACGGTTAATGAATTATGTCAACCAGTGCAATCTAACAAACATTCATCTTACTGGCTACCGAAACACATCATGGACTTGATAGAAGACAAACAGAATTAGAAGACTCTGGCAGTTGTATACAAGACCACGCTTAAAAAAGAAATGGAACTCTTAATATAAAAAAGTAAAATTTCTTATCAAAGAATCCAGGTAGAGTTCATTTAAGCAATCTTTAGTGCAAATTAGCTCCGGCTCACCTTTATTACGGACTAATATCAAAAACGTTAACAGAGAGCAATCTAGAATACCACCATTAAAATCGAGCACCAACACCCTCTACATAGATGAAGAAAAATGCGGAGGCTTTCGCTGTTCACTTCTTAAATACCTTTAAACCCAATTCAATGGTAAATCATATGTTTAATGAGGAAATTTTAAACAGCGTGAAGCAACCTACTTACTCTGCGGATGTAAGAACAAAATGCATATTCCCTCTGAACTTAAACTCACAATAAACAGATTCAGAAACAGAAAAGCGAATGGGCATGACATAATATTTGCTCAAATATTAAAAGAATTACCAAAATACAAAATTGTAAGAGCAATATTAAATGCAGTTTTAAGACTAGGTTATTACTCAAGCAATTGGGAAAATGCAATAATTATTCCAATAAACAAACCTAAGTTATGTCCACAACTACTAGACAATTACAAACTAATTAGCCTATTAACATGTATTAGCCAAAGGGTTTGATAGACTGACTGCCACGTACGCCATACCGTATACACAGTTTGTCTTGAGAGCAAATCATTCGATTGAACAGCAAAGTTTAAGTTACGGATTAGATTGCGTAAGGGTTTTCATGAGAAAAAGAACACGGCAGCTCTATTTGTAGACGTTACTAAAGCGTTCGACCGTGTCTGGCACACAAGACTGAAATACAAATTCCTCCATCTAGGCATTCCCAAGTATCTTCATGATATAATTCAAAGTTTCTTGTTAAACAGATCATTTAATTTTAAATTCACGACACCAGTTCTACAAGATTCTCTATTTACACCGACTTTATTCAAATTTACCTTGATGATTTTCCGAAATCAATGGATATTGAAATAGCCTTATTCGCTGAAGACACTACCATCCTCTCACAGTATGAAGAACTGATTATTGCCTTAAAATACGTACAAAATGATTCAAATACCTTAATTAAATGGTCTGACAATTGGAGAATGCAGATAAACTCAAACACATTACAAGCGAAAAATTTCTCTCCTAAAAGATTTATAACTATAATTTTAACAATCAGTAACAATCCGGTTCTCTGGCTAAATATAACCAACCCGACAAATACCTAGCAGTCAAAATACTAAATAGAGAGAGAAACAAGGAAGAACCACATAGATGATATTGCCAACAAAATCTATTAAAAAATTGTCAAACTTAATCCATTAATAAATAAAAACTCAGCATTTAGAATAGAAAACGGAGTAACAATTTATAAGTCAATAATTCATCCGTCGATTATGTAAGCGTTCTCAGTAGGGAAGGCGCTGCATAGAGGCATATTAATAAATTAGAAATGATCCAAAACTGATTCCTAAAACTGGTTACCAAAGCTCCCTGGTTTATTTCTAATGCATAAATCCAAAGGGAATTAAACATCAGTTGCATTAAAGTGTACATTAAACTATCAAAACATTTTTATTTAAGGCTTGAAGATTGTCCTAGCAAAGGACTTTCAACCTTGGCCGTACAGCTTATGCACCATCCAGGATGTATTTTCACGCTTTCCAAAATATCGCTTAATTCCGCCATGAATTGATGGTGATAAGGTTGGAAACATTATATGTGATTGTAATATTGATTCACACGTGTAGTATTTTTACTCAATGTTATATGTTTGTATTGAATGTAAATATGAACCGGATATAGATCAAATACGTGTACTTGTGCCCTGATGTAATTTGAAGAGACTTATGTTCTTCGTGTAATGAATATTTTGTAAACAATAAACCCCGAAAGGCCTGAAGAGCCAAACGGGTAGAAATTACATTAAAAAAAAATTCTGGTTGTCTAGACTAGTGTAATGGGACGGTCGAACGCGTCAGGTGGCGACGCGTGTTTTGTAAAATTATATTGAATATAACGTTAATGCGAAAGATGCCAGGAAATGTGCAGTTCTCCACTACCTGCAAACGTTTTTGGTGCATCGGGAACGCTAAGGCATGCTGCCTTATTGTCACGAAACAACCCACACCAGGCCGCATCCGGTGACTCATGGGAAAATACGGACGCCACGAACTTTCCTCGGAACTTGGGTGACGTTCGAGTTTTGCAGAATTTGTTGAGACTCTGGCATCCGTCAACTACGCCGCGATTGGGCGGAAGAAACCACGTGACGCACGCCCATCAATCGTGGGAAATGAAGAAGAGGGAGGGCCACGTGGCCCGCGAAGCCGAGGAGGCAACTGAAAGACGCTAGCTCTGCCATTCGGATTCCGATGACGGAGACAACATTAAGATGGTAGGCCTTGCGGAGGTGATGGCGAGGGCGAGTTTCTTTTACTCAAGGGGGGACGCCAGCTAATGCATTGCCGCATCGCCGCTCCGCCATGTGAACGCCGAATGGAAGGCCACATCTTACCGATGTCATCTTTAAAAAGCAAAGAGATACGTTTGGACTTTTGATTGTAAAAACATAAATAGCATTCTGAATACATGTACTTTCGTTAGTGTATTATTTGTTTTATGGATTTATTCGTGCAAATAACGTTAATTCAAAATTTCCCGTTTCCCTGCGCTTCCCTGAATAAAGTCTTTAAGTTAAGTGTGCTGCAATTAAATACACTATTCAACTTTGTTATTTATTTCATTGAGGATTATTGAATGTTATTAATTAGATTAGTTGAACACAGGGGTGACAATCCTCATTGTAATTTGAATGGTCAGAAATGTAAATTCAACGATGCGACGAGTTTCTCTGTGAATCATGTATCAAAATATCAAAAATGTTTACTATTAATTATGATCACAAATGTTATAAATAACTGTAGGATACATATTTTAAAATCTACATTAATAAATTTTTTTCATTAAATACAATCTTCTGTTTCCGTCTGTGCCAAGATCGAAAGTAATTATGGTTTTAATTATAGAGGAGAAGGCGATAATATGAACCCCACTATTATTTCCACTTTAAAAAATGAATTAAATGCTTTTTTTAACAAATACTTCATCAAAATCTTCTTCAACTTTTGCGTAAACTTTATAAAAATATGAACTTAATTAACCATTCAGAAATTGCGTAAAAATAAATAATTCAGAAGAAGTTTTGTGTGAAAAAGAACGTTCTACATAATAGCTCAAACTTTCTCATGTCAAAAAATTACTTCTGTGTAATTTTTCAAAAAAACAACAAAAGAATATTCCCAAATCAATTTTGTCACATTAAACAGAGCATCCATACAAAACGTTTCGAGCTTTTCATAAACTCAAAAGATTTCTGTAAAAAAGAGCTTCGAATTTCGCTTTTGTAGTAACGCTTAAACGTTATTTTCTTAAAAACGGCTAGAAAAATATTTCAACAGAAATTTCCTTATATGACGAGCTTTTACTCTTCTTTAATATTCTTAAAGTAATATTTCGTTTCAACCGCTACGAATCCGAAAAATTGAAAACATTGTATACAAAATGTATTTTGAGTGGCGATAGATGATAGCTGGGACAAGATTGTAAGTTTGTCCAGACCAAATTAGAAAACTAACTACTACGAGAAAGTCTGTGCCATTTGTGGCACCATTAGATATTTTCCAGTATGCGTACGTATATACGGACTAATATACATAGTATAGAGCTTGTTTAGTAATGCTACGGAAAATCGATTTCGAGATTTCAACGATAATACACGTTTTGTAGTCTCGTGGTATCGAAAAAGTCTTATTTTTTAAAAAGTGCATCCATCTGTCTGTCCGTCCATCCGTTTGGTGTATGTGAACAACACTAGCGACTAAATTAGGATTACGATTTTTTTCCAAACTGAATAAATCCCTGTGGATCTGGCCTGACATGAAGGTCTGTGATTTTGGAAAACATTCATTAATTTTTGGGTGAACTTTACATGAAACTCTCGAGACATTATCAGAATTTTCTCAAAAATGGTTCCAATTTTATTCTTTAAGTTCCTTGTAAAAAGAGAATGAAGTACATTTATAAAGATGTCATGAGTCCGATTTCCGATAAGTTCTCTTGATTTACTACTTCACTTCCTTTACACTCGCATTACAAAGTGTAAGGATTTGAACGTCTTCCCAACAGTAAAGTTGACGTGCTCCCCCATTTAAGATGTTCATTAATTATTACTCCCAGATATTTACAACTAGCTACCTGTGGAATTATCTTGTCCCCACTTATTTGTTCTTTTTGTTTCTACTACGCGTAAAACTATTTTGCATTTATTCGGATTTATCTTGACTCTGTTGATTTCTGTTCTTTCTTCCAAGCATCGCAAGTCACTCTCTAATTTATCCTAATCTGATACATTTCGATCATTCTGTAAATAAGGCAGTCTTCCGCAAAAAGTTTAATTATTGAGCCTATTCCCTTTCCTATGTCATTTACATACACCAAATATAGTAAAGGTCCAAGTACACTCCCATGCAGAACCCCAGACGTTACACTAACTCTTTCCGACTGGCTGTTTCCCAACCTTACTCGCTGGTGCCGCTTATTTAGAAAATCCTTAATCCATACTATCACTCTCGAGTCTGTTACAGAAAAGTTTTGTTTTTTTGCGGACCTGTGGAATTAGATAGAATTGTGAATGTTTGCTTTGTCTGTTGTTGATTTGTTCCTAAACTCTTTGCTGGAGTATTTTGGAGTATTCTGGATTTATTTTTGAATGAATAGGAGGAGTGTTAGAGAAGGTTTGTGGAGAGCGAAAATTTGAGTGTCTGGTTGCATACATACGTATACACGGAGTAATGTACGTTATATAATGCTGCGCAAAGAAACGACTGATTTTCGGCAGAAAAAAATTCATTGCCGGGCCCTGATAACTGCAGTGCGGAATTAAGGGGGAAAATCCTCTAACATGTGGTGTAGCCAGAATCCCCGTTTTTTGGGTCCTTGATATCGAAAACCCAATTGACGGCAAAAAACTCCGTCTGTCCGTCCGTCTGTGAACACCACAACCGGCTAAACCACACGTAGTATTTCTTCCAAATTGAAGGAACCACTGTCCACCTAACTCAAGTCGATGCTCTGAGATTTTGAAAAACATTCCTAAATATTTGGGTACTTTATAAGATACCCCCGGACATTTCCAAAATTGTCTCAAAAAAACAACTCCAAATTTTATCATAAATGTTTTGTAAGAATAGAGGAAAATATACTGATAAAGGTGGTTTAGGTCCGATTTTCACGGTTAACTCTAAATATTTGAAAATTGCAAAAGTTAGATTTTTTCGGCGTATTTCTAAAACGACAAAATTGGAGATAACGATTATCAGTTCAAAAACACTTGTTCTCCATAGACTTTCATGTGCATGTTTTGAAAATTTTAGTCGTTTTCGCGCAATATTACGTGCAACATGTGCAATTTTAAAAGTAAAAAATTTGAAAAGGTTTTTCTTTAAATTTTTGTAGGGGATGTGCCAAATGCACTCTATAAAATGTCATAAACGCCCTATTTCTCTATTCTTTTGTTTTTCCACAAATTACAAAAAATTAATTTTTTTGACTTGTCTCTTACGTCGATAATATTTTAATTACCGGCAATTTGTTTACTTTTTTTTATTTTTATAAGTACAAGATCTTCAAATAGTGACATGCAAAGTTTCTCGAAGATTGAACTGTTTACTGTGAAAACTAGCAAAACATTCCACATTTTCGGAAACCCTTGAACACCATTTTCTCAAAAAGTCTCCAAATTTTTTCTTCAAATTTATCTCACGGGTAGTTCTAAACGCACCGTTTAATATGGCGTAAAGAAAATTTTGGGGTATTCTTTTGTTGTTTTTTCAAAAACCTACACAAATAATTTTTGAAAGCTCTTTCACGCCGTTAAGTAATTGACATTTTCAACAATTTGTAAATACTATTTTATTTGTGAGTGGATGTGACTTAAATTTTAAAAAAATTCTGTAAATTAGATCCAAGTTACAAATGACAATGAATATATTACTTGGGTTAAAATACTCAATTTCATTTATTCATTCAAATAATACTAATTATGAAATTTCTCATTAAATTTAGAATTGCTCTTAGCCTATACAAATAGAAACTAGTGGTGCAACACAATGGCACAGACTTTCTCGTATTAGTTTTCTTTTTCCTTTGTCCTCGGCTAGCTATTTGAATTGGCCACATACTCTTGCCTCGTGCTTCCATCAACGTTCAAAGTAAATGTTGAAATGTTCTCCGTTTTTCGGTTTCCTAGTTGAAGAACCGAAGTATTATTTTTTAAGTATTAAAAAAAGTAAATCCTAGTCCTAAATGGCAATTTTCATTGAAAAATTTGGAGCTGTTTTTTAGGAAAATTGCTTTTAAGGGGAGCCGTAGGGATCCACCCCTCAAAAATTTCGATTTTTGTTTTTTTGCTTTAAAAATAACTACATTCTTACTCTTCAAAATGCAGTTAAAATTATTTGTTTTTACGCTCTAGAAGTTGAGGTTTCTTTATTTGTCTAAATGCTTGTACGGAATGTGGGCGTGGTTCGATAGTTTGAGTTGATGTATTTTCTTGATAATGGTGACTCTAAAGGGTTCAAGTGTATGGTGGAAATGGAACCATAATGTACAGATGTTACTGTTCAAAACTTTGAATGCATAAGCGACATTCAAAAGCAAATGTGGGTAAGATTAAGAAAATTGAAACAAACACTTGGTATTACAAAACTAAGTAATGAGAAAATTATGGGGCAACAGGTCAATTCACTGATTAAACAATAGACAGGATGCCGAAATGTTATGGTAATGTCATAGGACGAAATACAGTCTCTGCTGCAGGCGAATAGAGCAGGATATGCTTTCACGTGTCATGAAAATCAACCATACGAGTAGCTTTCGCGCACTGTTGAATCCATGCTCGCAGCAATTGTTGGAACTCCCTGGTTAATGTTCTTGTAACTTTTAGTACTAATACATTTTTGTATTGTTAATTTGAAACAATAAAGCGCTAAAAAGCGCTAACAGCTGGTCAAATGAGCATTTTTTTGGTAAGATGCCATTTCCCGTAAGTAACATATTTTCATATACATGGAACATTTTCTCCAACACTATGGATGGTAGGTATTCCAAACTTTCACAGCTTATTACCAGTGGTTCAGTCTTAATTTTAATAAAGCTTTTAACAAACACTCAACTATTTTGACAGGTACGAATTTACATTATTATTTTTAAATTTAAGAAATAAATTGTGTAGTTTTTTAGTTACAAAAATACTTAAAACATATTTTCAATACTAAAACTTCCCTATGTTAAAGTGATTAGAAAGACTCACTGTACATGCTGTGAAAATTTCAAAGCTCTACCTTCAATAATTTTTGAAAAATTCTACTTCACAAATCTTCATTTTAACATGGGCAGTATATGCCCCTCTGGCTCCCCTTAAGTGCTACTGAAAATGTGAAATTTAAAGCTCTTTTTCACAGAAAACTATTGATTTTTTGAAAAACTTCGTTAGAAGCTCATAAATTCAATAGTGTTAACAAATCGCTGGAAATGTGCATATTAAAGGAGAGAGAGATCTTTAAAAAAATTCCACTTGTGTACCTTTGAAAAAACAAAAAAAATCCCCGAAATGACCTTTACGTCTTATTAAAGAGTGCAATTAGCACTATCCTTAGAAATATTTGAAGAAAAAATTGGAGCCTGTTTTTGAGAAAATGACGTTTGAGCGTTTCTAAAAATGCGAAATGTTTAGGTAGTTTTGACAGAAAACGGTTGAGTATTCGAGAAGGTTTATATAACATAATTTGAAGCTCGTGTACTCATAAATATAATAGTGTGAACAAGTTGCCGCTAGAGAAAATATAAACGACATGATAAAGAAATTTTAAAAAAATAGTAATTTTTCGGGGAAAAAGTCATTTTATAGAGTGTATTTAACACAATGCCTATCAAAATCGAAAGAAAACTTTTGATACAATCTTGTTTTTTTAATGTTTTAATATTGCACAAATTAAACGCAATATTGCGCGAAAAATACTAAAAGTTTCAAAAGAATGTGCATGACCTTAATGAAAAAATAAATTATGGACAAGAAATTTAATTTCATTGAGAAATCGCTATCTTTAATTCTGCAGTAGTGAGAAGACCTTGAAAAAATTCAGAGTTGGCCGGGAAAATTGGACCTATGCCACCTTTATAGGTGTATTTTACTATGTTCTTAGAAGAAATTTTTAAAAAATTTGAAGCCATTTTTTGAGAAAATTTTGGAAATGTCCCAGAGGCTTCATGTAAAGTACCCCCAAAAACGAATGAATGATGTTCGAATTCGCAAAGCTTCTACTCAGGTTAAATAGACGGAATTTCTTTAATTTTGAAAAACATCCTAAGCATGGTTTAGGCGCTAGTGTTGTTCTTATATACCAAACAGACGGACAGACAGGCTGACAGTCAGATGATCGGAAAAACGTTTTGAAAAATAACATTTTGTCGGTATCAAGGGAACCCAAAAACGTATATTTACGTTAAAATCTTCATATCCATTTTCAGCAGCATTGCATAACGTATATTATTCCGTATATACGTACGTATAGGGAAAATAAAAGTAGTTAAGAATAAGAAAATGTAAATAAGCTTCATATTAATTAAAATATCCCTACAAAATCTAGAAATGTGAGATTTTTAGACATTTTTTTTCATTCTTTAATATCAAGATGAATACTAAGAATCTTTACACTGTTTCATTACTTTACTATCATATATTAATGTAAAAAAATGTTCAAATTTAGTACCTTTTGTAATAAGTGTACCCGAATCATGTCTGTTTGTGGTTGTTGTTTTCTCTTTTTCTCCTCTTAATACCATTTTGTAATACTTGACTATCTCAAATATTGTTTATCACTTGTAATTGCTCGTGGCCTAGAAGACCATGTAGTCGCTCGTGACGTAGAAGTTAATGCATCTCTAATAAATAATAAATAAAGAAACAACAGGTTTAACTGGAAGCGGAGAAGGCCATTTGTTGCTTGCCTACCGTGGCATGCAGGTTAAGTCTGCACCTCGGAAGAGCACTTTTTAAACTTCTGTGGTTTTGCTCCTGTTCCACCCGGAAATGCTAATTAGGAGGGACCCAAGTTATCGTTTACCTTCCGCTGATTTAAAGCGAAGCGGTATTTGCCTCAATTCAGCTACTCCGTGGTTAAGTATTTCCTGTTCGCAGGAATTACGTAATTTAGCGAATTATATAATTTTCCACATATGAAACGCAAGGAAGTGCTTTGGAAGGAGGCAGGAAGGAGACGATCAGATGGAAGCCATTTTCGCCAATTAACAGTTTCCCTCACCTAATGAACCCTCTGAGGAGCTCGGTATGAGCTGAAATAAGCCGGGTCTCGGGCGCAGCGCTCGTGCTCGCCGCCCGCCATGAAGACTGCGCTGTTCGCTCTCGTCCTCGTCGCCTGGGCCGCCCTCTCGGTGCAAGTGAGTGCGCTTGCACACGGCCCGGAAAGGCCCCTGCCCCTCCACACGCGCAGCTGAGCTATTACCAATCACTTATTCTTACTTTCTGATGAAATTATATCTGGACTTGTGTGACAGAACTTTGATGTTTGTGAAATGGATGAAGCTACTATTCATAATACTATTTTCCTGTTCTACATGGGTTTTTTTCAGAAGGTTATATAATATTCCACGAATTAGAGGTGATACATCAGCACAATTTCTCGTAATAATTGAAAAGGGTGCGTTATAAAATATTTTACTAACACATCAGTTATCATTTAAAAATATCACAGCAAACGAACTAGAGGTTCGAAAATTTTACATCTTCAATTTCTTAAAAATTCAAATTCTATATGAAAGTTCGTTCTTTCCAATAAAATGTGGTTTGTACTTTTTCTTGCCATTTAAAAAATGAAACAAAACAAATTACTCAGAAACCAAAACTTCAGAGTAGGAAAAGAGGGAACTCGTTCTAAACACCAATGACATCGTATGGTCCTTTTGTTTAATGGGCTAAAATGTACTTCTAATGTTCAATCCTGATCCTTCAATTTTAAACTGGAAATTACACAACAATTACTAATATTTTCGAAAAAAGTGCATTGCATTATTTAAAGATTCATTTTGAAGAATATATTTTATTTAAATATATCTTTTAGTAATGTAGTTGGTGGATGGTGTGTAAAATGTTTTTAAATTTTCCACAAAGCACAGGTTTCTGAGAAAATCGGATCTTGAATATTCATGTAAAAATTTTAAAGAACAAATTTGGATTTTAATTATTTTTTATCATTAGAAAAAATCATAAATCTTCAGACTTAGTGAACTACCTCACAAAAATTAAAATATACTTTTAAAATTTACAGGACGTTAAGTGCAGTTTGATCTATATGAAGATTTATTTAACCGTGCATTTGAAGTAAATCAGGTGTTCACGGTTTCATCCAATCGGGAACTTGAACGCTCCTATAGTGACTTCTTTGTAGCGACATCGAGCATTGTTCGAGTCATAGCTCGACGAAAACCCTCAGATGATTTACTGTTAATTGCTTGATATTTTAACTTGACGCGTCGTCAGCACACTCAATAATTAAATTTCGCTGGTTGCCCAACCAAAAAGGCCTACGTTTGCTGTGTGAAATCGAAGGATCAAAGAGTAATTTATGTAAACTCAGTAACACAGCCAAGAGCCACGAGCACGGTGGAATACCCAGCAAGGCACCAGGCAGCGGAGAAAGCGGCCGTTGGACGCTCTTTGGTTTCAATGTGATTTGATGTACATCGATTTACTACAATATCTTGAATATCGAAAGTCATTAAAAAGAATATGTATATTCTTAAGACATTATGCGTTCTTATTATATTATCTCGGTGTTGTGCAACCGTGCAACCTAAGCACGCACCGCCCTGGCTATAATCTTGGAATGATTTCGCGATGCAACGGGGTTCTTCATATGAGGGGTGAGAGAATTTTGGATGTAAAAGTTTAATGTTCACGCGCGTTAATGTCTTGAAGCACATTACATCAGTTGTGTGGAGTATATGAAGGTGTATTATTCACTTAAAAATGTTATTAGAAATTTTGAACCATGAAACACTTTTTTACAGCCTGAGAAGATAAGAAACAATTTAGGAGGAATCGTGACGAGATGCATGAAACAGACACACTTGAAAATGGGTATGTATACCAACAAGTCAAAGTTAGAATAATATATATTTGCTTATTGTATATTCACTTTCAGACTTCAGATTTATTTAGTTCAAAAACAGTAAAAACTGTAAGTGACGTATGGGGGAGATTCACTTCTGGAGTAGAGGAAAGGGTTCTAACTCACAATTCAGTGGAGTTTATCCACGTATGATCATATTTAATTTATTTGTGAATAGTGTAGTTTTCTCGTTCTTCCTGTCGGTGGAGACCAAGACTAGAATCCAAGACTACAATCCAAGACTAGAATCCAAGACTAGAATTCAAGACTAGAATTCAAGACTAGAAGACTAGAATCCAGTACTTGAAAGTGGCTCGATATCTTAACGTCATTCTTCCTCTCAATTAAATTCAAACTCTTCATCACTGAAAAACCTAGTAATTTTTGTAATGTTTCGAATGTAATTTTCTTATGTGTGTTTGTTATTCTTTGTATTTATAAGCAACCCACATGTTCTCTTACTGTGTAGGATAGAGAAAGTGAGACAGGGAAGGGGGCAATTTGTTTTGAGAATCTGGGTAAGCCTTGCGGACCGCCTATACTTTCACCGATCTTTCCTCGCCTCTCCCTAAAAAACTAAACTTATCATCACTGAGTAACATTCTTGCATCAACCACCAACATTCCATATTAAAAATACAGAGCGTTTATTTTATCGTTCGCCGTAGATTCGGGCCGCGTCGCCCGGGCAGTCGAGGGCTCATTCACCAGTGAAACACTGACCAAACTCCCGTGTTGACATACGAGAACTATCGCTGCGCGCCTTAACTTACCTTAAAGAAGATTCTGAAAGTAGAGTCCTTCTAGAATGTTGTAGTGGTTCGATAAAGAATTATTGGCACCTCCGGAACATATTCTGATATACCATTTGAAGTAAATCTCTAGGAATTGCTGCGAATTGCTCAATAGAGCGCCGGAGCTCTTCCTCCGAATGCTGGGTTTTTGCATACACCTAATCTTTCAAGTACCACAAAAGGAAAAAAATCACAAGGAATCAGATGACCTAGGAGGTTATAATCCACGACTAATTGTTCAATCGTCACGATAAACATTATATAAAAAGTTCGAAGAGCAGCAGTTGCAGTGAGCTGTTGCCGATTCCTCTTGAAAATAATAATAGACGCCTCAAAGATTTTCTTGGAAATTGTTGTAGCCTGACAGATTTTTTTTCACCGTCTCTTCGGTCAGGATATGGGGATTTCGACATTTTTGTTTGTTAATTAAAATTCTATGGGTGCGAAGTTTCTTCACAAGCTTCAAAATTGTCGACCGATGTGGAATATTCACGCCTGGAAATTTCTTAATAAACCTCTTGCGGTACTTACTAGCCAACTTAAGTCGAACGAAATAAGGTAGTGTCCTGAAGAAATGTTTTCTGCTTCAAAGAAAATTTCATGATGCACAGTTGATCGTTCATAGGACACTGGTGTATTGGCCGCCCGATGAACGCGCCGGATGAACTTGTTGACAAGTTCCCGAGTAACTGAGGACTCGATCGCTGGGGTAACAGGCGCGTCATCTTCGGCGAAATATGAAATAAACACACAGTATTATCCAAGGAAGCAGTCATCACTGCATTGTGCCAGATTTTGGGGTATGGTTTAATCATACATCACTTTTTATACGTTTTATTTTATTTTTTGAAAAAATAGTATTAAAAACATTTTAAGAACCATCGAGGGCTCTTGAGCACTTGCCCCGATCCAGATCGGGGGGCGATCGGGGCCCTTGAATTCTGGGTCTGGGTCCTTTGGGACCGTGCGTTCACAGGGGCCTGGATAGGGTGATAATATCCCCGGTGGTGGCGTCGGAGGTGGAAGGTCTCGGCGCAACACACGAATACGGGCGTGGCTCGACGGTCTGGTTTTCAGAAAAAAAAATAATAACGTTGCCAATACTCCATTTTCAGGCAGAAAGCTAATTAATTCCTGTGCATACTGTCACAATTGATACAATTTTTTAAAATTTAAAGCGACTGATATGTTACACATATAAAACATACGTATAAACATGTACAATTTTGTTCAGAAAATACTGCAAAAGTTTGTTATCTAAACATAGGTTTTCAATGGAACATCGTACGTCAAGTAATCGTTAGTATTATGATGGAAACCCTTTGTTTCTTATGTGAATCATGTCAGGTGAAACTCCTTTGGCGACGCACAGTTAAAGATAATCTTTTGGAGAAACTTTAGAAAAAATTTCCAGAATTGATGTAACCGGGTACAGACACGAAATTCTGAAGAGTTTTAACTGAATGTGTTAATGTTGACTGTTTTGTTCTGTTCCAGATGTTTTGAAAGAAATGGCAGATAAAGAAGATTTGGTCGACAAGCCAGAAGTAAAGGTATACGTATACGTAATTAATTCTTTCCAACAAGAAACTATTTAACATCGTTCAAATGAGAAGATTCCGCGTTGATTAACGAGTTGTTAATTAATTTTATTTTGAAGACAATTTTTTAAAAAAGTATTTTTTACGACGTGGGTCTGAAAATAAGGAAAATGTTAAGAAATAGAAAATATACAGAGAAATAAGAAAAATATTATTTTATTACAGTAATTATATATATTATATATATTATATATTATATATAATAATTATATATATATATTACACACTGCACTGACCAAAAATGAGTGGTCCTGCACCCAAAATTGATGCGCTCCAACATTATCTCGTCGTACATGCATTCCATTGACGTGGGAGTAAATGATTAGATTCACACATATCTTTAATGTGTAGAACATCCACCAAAGTGAATTCGTGATGTCACCACCCTGTTGTTGCGCTGTTGTTATCAGTCAACTGCTTTGTGTCAGACAGTGGGAAAACTACATTTAGGTACAGTACGAAGCACCCGCAAAGCTGAGCAGACGCGTTCGACTGCCTATCCACCAGTCGACTGTTTGAAAGACCGCATTGTTGGCCTTCATTAGGCTGGTTGGTTGCATCATGCAATTGCCAGGCATGATGGCCATTCAGTTGTCGTAGTGACCCGATGTTGGAATCAATGGGTACACGAGGGCACCCACGCACGTCGTGCAGACCCGGGTCGACCAAAAAAACGTATGGTTCACCAAGCAGTGTGGAATCCCACGATGTCGATATCGGCCATCCGCGAACATGTACTGGCGACTCTACAACAGCCTGTAAGCGTGTAGGCGCCGTGAAGATCAGATGTCACATCTTGCCCTATTGTGGAGAGACACACAGGCGTACCCCCGGACATGATGGTGTGGAGAGCCATTGGATTTGCGTTTAAATTATATAGTGCGTCGGCAGACTTCGACGGCACAACGATATGTCACAGACATTCTGCGTCCGCACATCCCATCCCCTATGCCACAACACCCTGGGACAATGTTCCAACACGATAATGCACGCCTACATATAGTACATGGGTCTACGGATTGCCTAGAGCATATTGAGGTTCTCCGGTGGCCAGCAGGATCTCAGGATCTTTCCATCATTGAAAACTTGTAGGACGACTTTGGAAAGGAACTCCGTTGCAGTACCAAGCTGCAGGATCTGGAGGAACCTCTGCAGTAATTGTGGTCGAACTTGCCTCAAGAGAGGATCCAAAGTCTTTTTGACATCATTCCGTAACTCATAAGGGCATACATTGCAGCGAGAGGTGCGACGTCCTATTGACAAGGTGCTCACTTTCAACCTGTAATTGCCAATGGTCTACTAATGAAGATGTTCTGCTCACCCCAATTACCGAGCCGCTGGCCGGGGCGCGGAACGCGCAAATGAGCTGCAATAAGCCGCACTTACCAAACAAATGTTTGAAAGAATCCGCGCAGGCCGTCGGTGCGTTGGGGCCGAGACGCTGGCTTGGGGTGGTCGCAATTCGCAAAAGGTGCAAATGGGGGGGGGGGAGGGGGCGAAAACCGCACATGCCAATACATGTGCTAAAGGACGCCACGCCACGCGGCGGATGGCAGGCCGGCGGTGCGGTGTCAGAGAGACGGATTAGGAGACAATGGCCTTAAAGAGAAAGGCCAATGGCCAAAGAAAAAGGGCAGACGCAGTAAGGAATGGGTGGCGCGTCCAGGCGGCCGGGCTGAGGGGGGAGGGGGCAGCGCGGGTGGTTGTAAGTGACGTGCGTGCGTGAACAATGGTCTTTCAGCATATGTAGTTTCATTCACTTCCAACTACTTCTTCTGGGTGCTTAACGTTTTTTGTCAGACTGTATATATCTATTGAACAATACCCCATATGTTCGACCAGGATAGCCACTGCTGAGAAATTTATATTGTGGGTCGACAGAGCTGTCCATACAGAATCGCTGCTGCGAACTTTCCGTAAGGAATACTTATTTAAGATAACATTAGGTAAGTTATGTGGAATGACTTAATGTTATAATATACTTAATGTTATAATAATTATACTTAATGTTTGAATTATTGGAAATTTGGCTAGTTTTACGTAATTAAACAGTTTCTGCATTTAAAAACAAAACATTGATAACTTGGCTTCTTCTTGGCTTAAACAAAAAACGCATACAATACGCTTCACAAGAATAATTAACACAACAAAGAACACAAATATTTTTCTTACTCAGCTTTTCCTATTTACATTATATACTATCTCTCTCTGTTTTTTTCATACACACAGGGTCTTGTTACCATAATATTCTTGCTCTAATAACTTCTATCCATTGACAATACTTGGTCTTTCTACAAGTCGGGCTTATTATTGTCTATTCCTCACTTCCCAGCTGGTTCCTCTGCCCTCTTTTACGCTGACATTCGGCCGTACTCCGATCCTCCAACACAATGCCCATCCCGTTATTCAATCCCCTTTCCATGATTAATATTTACGACTGTCCACGATTAAATTAAACGCTTATATTCGATTCCTACGTTTTGCTTCCTCTCGCAACCATAGTTCGATCAGTTCCGCCGAGGCTCACAGATGCTGACACAGCTGCTCGTAACCACCACTGGCGAGCTTCTGCACCAGCAGTTCGCAAACCCTGTTCACCTGTCTCTTCCGTATTAGCTCCCACATCGTTTCTTCTTCGTAGCTTTTGCGGCACTCTCTTCCTTGTTCAATGTATACAGTACCTCTCTCCTTATTGAATAATCGTTCTTCAGATCAGCAACTTCACATTCAGCTTCATTATCAATATCCAACTTATTTTGAACTTAATTGTGTGGAAACTCACGATGACTTTACATGACTTTGAACTAGTATGTTGTATTTTTCCTCAAACACTTGAAAACAATAATTTTCTGTTGTTATCTTATCTTACTCCGCTTGTATTTTGCCACTTAAGTGATTTTCTTTCATTTTGGGAAATATTACTATACAATTTATTTCATTAATTACGAATAGACGATTTTGCTTAATTTAGAAACAGAAGCAAATCACCGGATAGATACCACGTAATATCGTTGTTTTAATTAAAATAATTGGAAGGCATCCATTTTGCTTTCAACTCTGCTGTAAAGCAAGACTTTGCGATGCTTTTTGGTAAAACCATTAATGCATTAAAAATCTCAATATTTCCCCGTAATAAAAATCAGCACTATTCCCTTCCAAAGCCACTTCCTTCAACAGGGCCGAAGCGAGACAATTTCGAGCCCGGAGCAATGCTGAAACGTAGCCCCTCCCTCTCCTGAAAAATTAAAAATGTGAAAGTTATGACAAGAAACTGAAAAAGTTATTTTATTTCAACAAAAACACATAATACAACGTTTAAGCTAAAAACTATTCTGGGAAATATATTTTAAATACGGCCTAATAGTTTCAAGCAAAAGTATTTAGTTACCAAATAGTACAATTTCCACGGTTAGCTTAAAGCGCTAAAAATTGTTGTGTATAGTTATTATTTAAAAAAATCACTTGTTCTATATGAAATATTAAATATGAATTTTAGTACAACCTATTTAAAAGTTAGCGTTGTCTAATTGATTTCATAGAGTCCTTATAAGTAATGACTATAATTAATTATTAAGGTAAAAAGTAATTGAAAATTTTGTAAAATGTCGTACTATGTACCTAGACTTATAAAATGAAGTTAACGATTCTCTCGATTTCTATTTTCTTTTCCAATTTTTTGCTAATTTACCTCCATCAATTGGGCTTCTTGTCTTGCTGGGCCCCGGCCGATCGCACGGTCTTCCCAGGCCTACTATTCTCCTGTTGGAGTGGGCGAGTGGGGGTTTGTGGTGGGCGGTGGGCGGGGAGCATGGCCGAGCGCTGCTCCGCCGCTGGGGATGCTGTTAGCTCCCACAGGAACAGGTTGCCGTCCTCTTCTCCACAGACGCACTCGCCAAAGAGGCCGCCGCGCCGGGTGACGACCGCCACGGAGCACCGTCGTTTGCGTTCCGATGTTACTGTCACTTCTGATATCTTGACGTTTTATTCACATTCTCTTCAGAGATGTTCTTCGCTAGCTCGTGTTCCTCGGCTAACGAATCTGAACATTTTGCCGACTCAGACGTAACGATGTGTCACGCCGAAGTTTTGTAAAATCAGCTTTCTAGTGGAACTGAGATAAGCAATCTTATAGAGAACTCCTCCATCACTTTCTTCTTAGCCGTTGCCATTTTTTCAAAACGTGCCACTGTTTACACTGCTCACACGAACGGCACAAGCCACTAGCACTCAGCGGCATCGCACTCAATAATTGGGCGTTCCACGCATACTGCATGTTGTGAGTATACAGTATTTTATGAGGGCAAAGTTACATTTTTACCCAGCAGAGTTCTGAGCACCATCACTGCAAAACCAAATGAGCTTTTGCCAAAGTTGGTTGAAAAGGTATTAGTAAACAAACCACAAAGCATTTATTATAATTATATTGTTTCACGTAATATGAGAGTGTACGTATCTTGAACCACTAGATTGCACATGCGACAATTTATTAGTTAATAACATTCTAGGTTAAAACAAATAAAATACGTATACATATTTATGTAACTCTTTTTGCCTCTCGTTTGTTTTCAGAAATTTGCCTGCTGTTTATTGAAGAGAGTAAGGCTGGTAAGTGGTTCTACTCATTATTAGAATGTAAATTATTTCATAGAACTTACATATTAGGGGAAAGTGTACGTTTCACCACTTTTCATACTTTAATTTTTCCCCGTAAGTTTTATATTTATTTACTTGTTTAAGGTTTTAAAATAGCACCTAAATGTTGTCTATAAAATATTATTTTCTCATAATCTGCAATTAATTTTAAACATGGCTGAAATTATTTTTTGAAAAATAATTGCTCAATGGGACAACACTATATTGTACCTCTGACCAGGGTAGTTGTACCTTTGACCACTTCGCACAAATGATAATAAACTGTTAACTGGAAGTTATTTTATTAATTAAACTAATTTTTAACAATGTAATATGCATTATTACATGCACAGCATCAATAAAGATTTGAAAAAAGGAGTAATTAGAACAAAGTACCTGAAAATACAAACGGTGCAAATCTGAAGCTAACTGTAAAATAATTTAATTTTCCAAATTACAGTTTAATCAAATTATAATGCCATCACATATAAAAAACCTAGAGAGCGATACAGAAAAAATCAGCTATTTAATACTGTATTTCCTAGTAATCAGTCCTAGACAGTAATGTACAGTAGTGTAAGACAGTAGTGTAAGCAAATGTTTAATTTGTAAATCGATATCATGCGTTTTTTATTTTAATTCTATTTATTGACATCTGTCTCGTAGAACACAGAAATGCAGGAATGAATAAATTCTTCAAGGTTTTATTGATACTCTGATCCATAGGCTTCAGTTTTTAGGAATACATATTCTTTCGAGTTGTCTAGAATTTATATGATTAATACTTGCATCGAATTTCGATTTACCGAGACACTCTTACAGTAAAATATGCTTAACGCGACCGATAATAAAAAATTGCATGTTTTCCACATCTTTAACATTCTGTGCTATTAGCAACTGGTCATCTGGAGTTTTTTCATCTTCATCTGAATCTCTCAGAAAGTTCTGATGCTACGCAATTGTTAACTCGGAGTCTTATCAACGAGCGTGCAAAATTGATGAGGCGCGGTGCACTGGTGAGTGAGGGAACGACGCGCTGTCGCGTCGCGTATTTTCATTTTTAACGGTCTTAGTTTTTATGGTCTCGTCTTGAAAGGGCTTTCAGGGCTGCGCACAAACATCCATCGTTGTTCACTGTTTTTTTTATTTAAAACATTGCATTTTGAATTATTAATATATTAATAATGTTTTGATCTTGATTATTAACAACAATCGTACGCAAAATATCAATATGAAGTATAAACATGGGTCTATTTATACTCTTACAAATAGCGATTTGAAAATCAAATTCCGTCTTTTAACATAATCAGGAAAAAATTAATAATACAGACGTGTAATGCGAATGTGTAGAACTTTAACAATTCATTGTGATGTAAAAATGGGTGACAATTGATTAATATTTCACAGAAAGCATATTAAGAATAAGCAAATATTTTAAAAAGTAAATAATTTTGAGTGGCCGAGTTTTAATGACCCACTGTTTTCTTTAAAATGACCTATTACTCATTTACTTCAATTATATTTTTGGTTGCCAAACTCTCTCTCATCAATTTTAATAGTAATTCCTTCATCACCCAAAGGTGAGCTTTCAATCTCCACTATAATAAAACACGATAATAATTCATCCATATTTTAGAGTTTCAGCAGTCCATGAAATTCATTCGTTCCACTTTCGCTCGTGCAACTAACAAATACATAATAATAATGTCTAATTCACTGCAATGAAATCAATAACTATTACATTGAGAACACATGTAAGCATTCATACATTTTTACGACAGTATCTAACACATCAGCGTAATAATTTCATGCTTCTCTATTGTACACTTAATACAATCACGCCTAGACACAATTAAAATCAATATCCATTATACTCGTATAATATAGTGAAGACAAGCTGTATTCATTCTTAAATATGAACATTCCGGATTAAGCAATTAAACGTAAATATCAACAAATAGACCTCTCCCAGAAGAATATATTATAACCTCATTAGTCCGTCTCCTATTCTATTGACACCCAATTACGTTCATTGATGAAGCCAATTGTAGATCTCAGTCGTCATCCTCAGGTAGCGCATAGCTTAATTAATGCACATTGATGCACCCCTGAATCTGTGATGTAATGCCAGGTGAAAACAGTCCAGAGAAGTAATAATTTTGTAAAAACGTGGTTCATGGCTGTAAATCATAGCCAATAGTGCACTTAACTTTCAAAGGAAGCTAGCACAAAAGTTTCATCGATATTGGTCCAGCACATTCAGAGATTATCGGGCTGTAACACGTCGATCTTGTTTCTATAGATTATTAGTATAAATATAGAAGTGTGGATACAGATAGATGTAGTGTAACGTATTAGCCAACGTGCCTCATGGCATCTATTTGGGGACGCTTGGGAGCGGATTAGCCTAGCCACAGGAAGTAGGGTTTATCCGTAAAGGGAAGAACGCGGAAACGGGAGACACAAGGCTTTGGGAGTTTCCGGCTTATAAGAGCTTTCACTGTTTATAACAAGCGAGGGGGTGCGTGACGTAGTAGGTCACGTGGCCTCGCCTATATAACTGAGTACAGAGCAGTAAGTAGATTCTGGAGACGGTGGGAGAACTCGTGCGTGTGCACAAAACTTGGCGCCAAGACGGTGCATATGCGACCAGGCTCGCGAGCTGGAGTCATTAGTTGACAAAGCCTGCGGACTTTATGTCCTTGGGTGACTGCGGTCGACGAGAGCGATGCTGTGTGCGTGCTCGATGGTAAGAATGGTTGAGTGCCACGATTTCACGCCGATGCTCAATCGGATAATCGCTCCTGCGATCGAGGCAAACTAGCCGTTGTGCGCCAGAACGGACTTTGTGTCCCAGTGTGAATCCGGTCACGAAGCTAGGCTTTGTGCGCGCTTCAAAAGTAGGAGTGGCGAATGCCACAACAAAACCATCTTCAATCGATTTGGATCGCTCCCGCGATCAGGGATAGTAGGTCTATCAGAGCTAGGGGTAAGTAGATTATTAAGTGTATATATTTGTTTTGTTTCTTGTTAATAAATATATTTGTTATACGAAAACTCTGTGTCTGGTGTCTCTGATTCCATACTCACAGTAGATATATGATCCATGGCCGATCTTCTCACACTAGAACATGCTTGAAATTAATGTCTGCTTCTGTAATTAATCTCTCGCAAATTATTTTAATTTGCGTTTGTAAAGGTGAGTAAATACATTTAGCACTGTAATTCCCCTACCATTTGTAGAATTATCACTTCTTTCTAACAGTCAATTATTAATGATAATTTTAAAGTTAAAATGGGTTAAATTAATCAAATTCTTGCGCCTAATGCACAATCCCTGAAAATTAGTGTTATCCCTGGAAATTAGTGATGGCTGATCTGTGTTAATATGGACAGAAAATGTGGAAGTATAAGTTTACATAACCGTTACTGGTGCGAGAAAGTACGTGCTATTGTAGCACCATTGTCTTTTTTATTTTAGATTTGTTAATTTATTAGAGAGTGAGAGAAGTTGATCGAGTGGTTGGCTACGAGAGCCCCTACATGTAATAGTGTATTTGTTTAATTACAAAATGAGTGAGGTAGACAGGTAGTTTCGGGTAGAAGGGAATGGCAGGCAATGAGTGCGGGGGGCGAGGTGCAGTGGGGCGGGGTGTGGCTGCCGGAGGCCTGGTGAGAGTGCCAGGGCTGGGATGACTGAAGCTGGGCGGTTGGTAGCAGAATGGGATGGGATACGACGCGTGGGGTCGTGTCGGGACATGATGAGTTACGACGGGGGGGACAGAGAGCGAGGCAGGACGTGTCTGGACGGAGATGTACACTAGAATAGAAGTGGGAGAATGAAGGAGGAAATAAATAGAATTCGTAGATTTTGACTAATAGAAGAATTCTATACAGATGCGGACAGCGCAGGTCCTTCAGTTAGTTTTCCGATGTTTATTTAGAACAATGGTGTGTTCTTTTCTGGTTCATAAGGAATATTTTATTAACTTTTTTCTATTAATATATTTAAAATAAATAAATTTATTTTATTTTATTATTTAATGTTAACTAGAGTGGAACAATCTTTGAGTTTCCTTCTAAATGATTATTTGCAGATGAATGAGGCAGGACAAATAGCAACACAGGAATGCAAGACGCTGGTGGAAAATGTCAAAGCTATAAAAGAGGGAAAATCTGTAGGTGGAGATCTGCGGCCGTGTTGTGATGTCGGTAAGAAATTATTATTTGTTTATAGGCTTTAATTCATTAGGTATAATAACGCAGACATGAAAAAAATGTTTTTAGAAAAATTGCCTAACATGTGTCAACTGATATTCACGATGTTTTGGTGTGCAGAAACCAAGAATTGCTTGCGTTTCCTTTCAACACCAAAATCATTTCTAAAAAGGGAAAGAAGCTTCCTTCTAGAATCCATCTATGACTGGCCAGAATTATGCATTATGCCAAGTAGGTTCGGTATCGTATAATCATTCCGATATCCCTAAACAATTGTTAATAAACCCACAGGCTAAGGGTGAAATAGACGCCGTCTTTGTGAACTTGAATTTATATTGAGACCTGGCTTTCGACAGCTTTACTATCATCAGTCTAAAGCCGAACTAACAATTTTGTTTAAAGAAACATTTCTTTATACATACCATATCAAATATAAAAAATAAGCAATATTCTAAGTTTAGCCACTTTTTGTCACTTTGAGCATTTTGTTCTTGAATTATTACCACCTTTTTTTGAAAAGGTCTTGGGAAGCGTAAGTTGGTGAGAGAGTGGCGTGCAAATTAGACACACACACACACACACACA
>BOPP01000120.1:3806842-3828176 GCA_017312745.1 Gryllus bimaculatus | reverse complement strand
CATCACATCTGCATCATATCTGGAGGGGCATTTAACTCGGCCCTCCTGATTTTGAGTTTCCTGCTTGCCTGGTTCATCGGTGTCGATGTAATTGTTTACCATTTCATGAAACAGTCTCCGACGTGTCATTTAGTTGATTGTCGATTCCCAATATTCCTGCTTTCTAAAAAAATTATTCCAATTCCTTCACCGTTCAACCTACTCGTTCTACCTTCTCAATCCCGATCCATCATTATGCTTCGGCCTCCATCTTATTATCTTGAATCTACTGTTCGTCCCCAGTAATCCGTAATGTTTACACGGACCTTTCGTCTACTAGCTTCCCAATGTCTCCGCACTACAACACCGCCTATTTCTCGTCTGCCCTACTTCGACAACGGTACAAAATTACCCCACTAATTAACTGGGCCCAAGCACTGCAAATAAATGCTCTTTGCTAATATCTTAGTCTCTATCAACACCTTGTCCTAGCACACTATTCCTTTGCGATTCTTTCAATAATAAACAACAGATTCCCAATTACCAATCTAATCAGCAAATTTTACACTATTTCTATGAAAAGAATTTTCCACAGTCACATTAAACAATACACAAGAATTCCCTTCCTAAACATGTAATACATCCACAAAATAAACCAATAATATACTGGTAAAAATTCTTTTAAATTAATTAACACAAGGAATTCAAAATTGTTGCAAATCACTATATGGCGCTTTTACACTAATTCCATATCTCTCACTAACTCCATATGTTTTTGCAACAAAACCCACACACCAATTTTAGTTTTTGATACCTTCTTTGTAAAATTTCCTCTCTGAATAATACATTAAACATTCAAAATAGCCCTTTAAACATAGCATCACACACTTTTAGACCAACGCACATATGATTGCTTTTGTTGCCCCTCCAAAAATGAATACATATAACTGCCTTACAAATTATTTCCAGCATCATACTTTGTTGCACCAATTATATCTGCTAGTATTTTGTCACAATAATACTTCTTTTCCTTGCCCAATAGCTATTCTTCTAACTACTTGCATTATTAATAGTACTAACAAATATACACTTTCACAATATATTAATATTTATATCTCATCCATTTGATGCACATTTGTAAACTTCCAATGTTGTCAAAATTCCTGGGAGCCACATTTCTTAAATACCACGAGTCCATACTGTTCGCGGCGCCAGCTGTGACCACTACCTGCGAAGCGTACTGGTAACGACAAATAAATTATGCAAGGGGACAGCTAATTTTCCGTGAATGGGTCTCAGGAATTGGCCGGTAGACATAGGAAGATAGTGTTATAAATCTTTTGCCATCTAAATATTTTAATGATCAGATAAAACACCACATTTCAAATAGTATTACAAATCGCCAATGCGCAGGCCTGGAAAACAAGTGCACGGTCAACGCTACCTTGGTGTTTTAAAAAACCACCTTGCTTCCTCTGGAGGCCGAGCGGGGGCTGTCTTGGCAACAGCGCGGTCTGTCTTCGGCTATCTTCAGTTCGCCCCAAGTCCGCCTGGGAATTCGCCTCCCTCGAACCAACTCCTCTGTCCCAACGTAACGGCCGATGAAATTCCCAGGGTTCCACTCAGCACGGTCAACACAAAGTCGTGAACAATGTTTCACGGGTTATTGGAACGCACGACGCGTGATTGATGTTTCGTAACGGCTGTTCTAGTCTTCAAGCGACCTTCCTCAACTTCTGCGCGGATGTCCGTACAGACTGCCCACTGCTATATTATACCAGGGCGGGATAATGACCCGAGGCCCCACCGCCCACACGATTTCCTGTCATTGGTTTTTATCATTCTGCGTGCGCAATTCTACTTCACTAATCATCTGATTGTTAATCCTATCAACCTGTTCCCACATCAACGCCCACTCCACGTCCGAATTGCACTTAACAACGACAATAAATCTCTTGGACCAGCACTGCCCGTCCGTGCTTCACTCGAGGCCTCATCCGCCGCCACCACCTAACCGTCGCTCTGCCTCGCCGTTTTCCCCCTGTCGATTTGACCATTGGAGGCGCGGCGGTGTTACTGCGCTGATCAAACTCCAAGTACTTTATTTTAATTTGTAAATTAGGATCATTGTATTTTCTAATTACAGAAACGTACTTGTTTCTCTCTCTCTCTCTCTCTCCTCTCTCTCTCTCTATATATATAGTATATATATATATATAATATATATATTATAATTATATATATATTTGTGGCGTTATGGATTGTGCAACCCCATAACACGACCCGTCTCAGTGTGAACACTACGAGGACAGCGAGGATGACAGACGCGTAAGCAGAGAGTTACTTAAACCGCGCGGCCTGGTATCCGTTGCCCCGTACTAAACGAATTGGCGAACTAGCGAGCTATGTTTTCCTTTGAACGGTTAAGAGAGGGGAAGTAGCAACCCCCTTCACGAAATATTTCCCCAGGGCCGCCGCGCCATATAATACGCGAACCCGCAAGCGGAAGCTCTCTTTTTCTGGTCACCACCGCGTCGAGGAAGCAAACTCTCTTTGATCACCGTTCGACGAGTCAACATTTTCATTAAACATTAGATATTGTTTGCCGCTGCAACTACTACTAGGTAGGAGTAGTATTGCGGTCGGAACAGACGTTCTAGTTTAGTTGTCCGCCGAGAGAGTGCAGATAAGTAGTGTTTCTTCAATAACAACACGGGAAGTAAAAAGTTGCCCTTGTGAGGGAAACATTAAAAGTTCTATCTTGTAAAAGTAGAAAGTAGCCAACGAGCGAGGAACTTGCACGGGTATTCAGTTAAGTGCAAGGACATTTTCGCAACTGGGCGTAGTCAGATTGCCGCCGGTAGCAGACGAGGATGAAGAAGAGGCCGAGGACTTGGTGCGCACGAGGGAAGAAACGGACGACAACGAAGAAAGAACGGAAGAGGACGCCTAAGAAGGCAACGCAGACGGCGAGAGGCGAATTCCCAGTCTCTCTTACAACGCACGAGGCCTGGACCAACGCGCTTCAGCACAGCGACCAGCCACCTACCATTCAAGCGCCAGTGGAAGTCCACGAGGTAACCAGTTAGGAACCGCAGAAAATAGGTCAAGTTTCACGTCGGCAGGAAAACTAGTATAGGAAAGTTTAAGAATTGAGGACAGCGGGTGCAACAAATTACAGTGATTATAGTAGAAACGTTTGATGCGTATTGCCTGCCTAAAAAACATTCTAACTTAGGAACATTTATATTCGCTATTTTTCAGACACAGTTAAATCTGTTAAAATGAAGTTTAGGCACTTGCACACATTTTCTTCTTACCGTGTAATATTCTTGAAGCCGAGAGATTGTAAATGAATTTTTGATTTCACGTGCAAGTAATTAGAATAGCACAAATTAGATATAATTAATATTCCAAGGGAAATTCCAGTGTAGTTTAGGATTAATTATTTCAGATATCAATCTTCAAGTAAATTATGTGTTCATCATATGAGTGTGTGTCTGTAAAGGTTTCTATCTGTGTTTTTGATTATTCTTTGTAAAAGTGTGATTCTATATCTTGGTTTCTGTCATTAAACTTATGCCACTTAAAAGTTTTATGCGTAAAGTATACGCTCGTTTGTGTGCGAATCTGTGATTTTTTTATTGTGTCAAGGCTTCAACCTTTTCTCGCAAAACCCTGAAGAATCCTGCTCCCTAGATTTTTAAAGCTCGCTTCACGAGCAAAATCGTTGCCATAACCCGCTTACAGTTCATGCCTGCTACTGTGAGGGTGGTAAGTTGGGGGTGTAGGTGGGTATGTTAGAATATATATAAGTTGCAGTGAAACGGCAGCACGAATTATGCAAACAGACGTGTAATTGCGAGTGGAGGGCAGACGACGCCAGGGACGGTAATAGTCCGTTTGTCATACACGAGTAAAAACTGAGTTATTCGTGTCGGCGTACCGCATGAGAAGAGCGGCGGAAGAGAGAAGAGAATGTTATTCTATTTCGGTACCTGGAGAATCAAGAGAGAAGAATTTGGGAGCAGATTCGGCCTAGATTTGGTGAAGGGCGAACGCAGACGGCGCTTCGGGTGGCACCGCGAAACAGCTAGTTTTGCGACTGCGAAGCCCGAGAGTAGGCCAAGGTCGTGGGCCCACGGCGCAGACGTCCTCGTCGAGGATAACCGACCTACGAGCCAAAAGTCAAGTAACCGAATACACCGTAACGGGACTTCAGAGGCTGGGAGAGCGACGAGCGCACGACCGCTGCTATTACTAAAAGGGTCTCGCGCACCGCTTATGCAAATTTTATAACTTGTCATAGATTGAGGGAAATGAAACGTAATTTAGAGCTGGAACTGTAATAATTGTTTTGTTCAATTAGCGTTCAATGAATGCCTTGTAAACTGCTTAACACGTTTCATTCCTTATTGATTCATTGAGAAAACAAGTCAAGAGTACGTGTTGTAAATATTAGAATATGGTTATTGCAGTGAATTTTAGTTACTATTTTAAATGCTTAATGTTTAGAATCATTATGTAAAATTTCATTGGTGTGTAAATTTGATTTTTTTTAGAAAAATGAAGGAAATTTCACATTTATAATTTTGCAAACGTTTGCTAATAGTAATTATCTGGTAGCGACAGTGCACGTTACTAGAAACATCACATATTTATTCTTAGGGTACTTCAGTTTCACTAAGTCTTGTAGTTTGCTTTTTTTTAAAAGTATATTTTGGGCGACGTTTTAGTGTTACGTTTTTCTTCTTTTCATTGCTTTATATATGTTGTAATATATGTTGAATGATTCCAAGAATATACGCACTGATTTTACCTAACTTCTGTGTCTTGGGTATCCTTTCTGATACCCAACAGATCCTGCTCCCTGAGATAATAAAATCACTTTACGAGCATTCATTCTACGTCCCCTTTTGGTTGCCTGAGTTGGTGCTTAGGTAATTAGGTGGGGGTGTCAGAATATACATATTAGGTGACAAAAGTCATGAGATAGCAATTTGCAAATGTAGATGGTGGTATTATGGCGTACAAAATGCATAAAAGGGCAGTGCATTGACACAGCTTTCATTTATACTCAAGTAATTCGTGTAAAATGGTTTCTGTCATGATTATGGCCAAACGACGGGAATTAAGAATTTCAACGCGGAATGGTAGTTGGAGCTAGACGCATGGGATATTCCATTTCGTAAATCGTAAGGCATGACATATTACGAGATCCACTGTGTCAAGAGAGTGCCAAGACTACTGAATTTCAGGCAGAACGACTCACCACAATAACGAGAAACGCGGAAGCCGACGGCCTTCGCTTAATGACCAAAAGTAACGGCGTTTGCATACAGTTGTCACTGCTAACAGACAAGCAATACTACATGAGATTCTTGTAGAAATCAATGTGGGACACACGACGTATGTATCCGTGAAGACAATGCGGCGAAATTTGACGAATTTATTCATCATTACAGTCACATGATTACTGTCACATAAAAAATGTAACTTAGAAAAATAAAATTAAATAAATAAGATAATAAATTCAAAAAACCATTGAAATAAATACAAAGAGTTAGGAAAATAACCAAAATCAACCAACATCGAAATTCCAAATACGTAATATTGAAATCGAACAGAGTTTGTCGGTTGTTTTCTCGAAACAAAACTATTTATATATTACACGAGTTTTACCGCAGACTTCACTTTGACAGGCACCAGTTTATAAAAAACAAAAACAAAAATAATACAAACACATAATCACATTAATAAAGTTTTATTTTTCATCAACCATAGTAGCTGAGTGACTTTTCGGCTGTAGGAATTTTCCCCATCTTCAGGCTACAATGCCAATAAGAGAAACTTATTATAACTCTTTTAAGAAAATAAAAAGAAAGTTACCCTTGAAACACTAGCACTCAATTACAAATAACACGTGAAGACTCACCATTTTTAACAACAAAAATAGTATTACAACACTACACTAAATAGATAAGTGAATATGTAAGCCATTCGTGCAACGCACATCCAGTATGACAATTACAATCTGAGAATTAAAATGAAGCGAATGGGAGCAATGGGCTTGAGACCGTTGAGTAGTTGGAGAAGGGGGAAGCGCTTCAAAATTCTATTAAATGAAACGTAATACAAACGGACAAATTTTCTTGGGCATCCATAATTCATCAGAAGAGACTTATTTTTAAATGACAACTTTCACTCAATTAAAAGACCTGGATTTTTTTGACAACTCGTGTCTCTCAATGTGAACACTGTGGTCAAACCCGAGTAGTATGTGTGAATAAAAATACAACAGCCAATTTTCTGTTTTTTAAGTAAAAATTATTGTGTGTAGCAAAATGTCTCACTGACTGTGAGCCTGTCTGTGCGTAAGTCCTGCAGCTTTTGATTCCTTATATTGAATATAATTTTTTTTAAAATATCGTCTTCTATTTCGGTTTTTGGAGCGTCAATTGTTGCGTTATTGTTTCACAGTAATCAAAATAAAGTGAAATTATTGATTTATGTGAAACATCTTGTATAGCAGTTTATATACAACCTCATTCTGTTTAAAACATCAATCTTCTTTCCAGTTTTCATTACTATGTACTTTATGTAATCTTCAAAATGTAATTTATTACCGATTAATTACTTTTAAATATCTCATCTTGTATACACATTGCATTTCCTGTCAGTCAGTTGGGAATCATTTAGTTCTTCTTACTTCTATATTTCTTCTACTATCTAAAATCATAAATTTTGTCTTTTCAACATTCATCATTAATTTGTTTACCCTCAATCATTCTTGTATTGCAATGAATACACCACGCAGTTAATTTCAGTTTCCGCCTGTTTCTCCAATTACATGAAATAAAGTGTCATCTGCAAATAACTGAATTTTACAATAATTACCAAATATGTATATCGTATACTTGGTTACGTCCTTAACCCTGAGGCACATGCGCTAGTAAAAGTTGTTTGAGATCACGCGGTGATCTCTCAGATGTATCAACTTCATTTTAACTGATCTTGCTTCAGAAACTAACTTTTGGGTCTTTAAGGCCCATACATACATAAAACATTTTCCGATATCGAAATTTTAAAACTTTAAAGAACTGCAATGTTTATTACCACTAGAAACAATATATATGTGATCGACCGCGTGTGCTGTAGGGTTAATGTAAATTATAAACAATATACTGGACCCAAAACAGACCCTTGCGGAACATCTAAATCTATGTTAATTTCATCTGAGATAACATGATTATACTACTTGGCTTTTCACTTTCTATTTTTAAGATGTGATATAAACGACTTTTAACGTCTCCTTTCATTCAGTATTTATACCAAGAAGAGAACTCCTGCTTTCTTACATGGTTTAATATAAATCTTTCAGTTGACTAAAATTGGTTGTAGGAGTATTGCAGAGTCGCATGACGGCTTTTCTCTTCAGCCTGATTGTTTATTTACTATAATTTTATTTCTTTCGGTGTTCTTGAACCATTTTATTTCGTACCATTCAGTGTGAACCTTCAACGTCTTAAAAGATCTAAGGAATTTACGTCTTTTAAAGATACCATGCTTAGCTCGGCCCTATTTCCATGTTTTATTTATCTAATATTATACCCTAATAATTCTTTAAATTAATCAGCTTTAAAATTTCTACAAAACGTTTTACGTTTTTTTAAATTATTGCCTCTTTGATTTGCATTTTTTTCTTGTGTAAAAGTGAAATTTAACCGACCACCCAGCATAGTCAGTTACAGTACAGCTTACGTACGTACGTTACTTCAGTACAGTCGTTGTAGACAATCATTAACAACAACTACGCGCAAAATGTCAAACAAAAACAAAAAATGTATACTACATTTCTCTTATAAAAAAACACCGGAAAGTAAACTGCTTTACTTATTTGGACCCCAGTTTCAGAAAAAAGTCACAATATTCACGAAAAGGTATAAATGTTTCAGCAACAGCAGATTACTCAAAAAAAATGCTGTCCCCCAAAAAAACACAGATCTTCTAAAAAAGCGGCGTCTATTCTCTAAATTGCCACGACTGGAAGCCAAAATATTGGTCGAAACATGCAGAACTTTCAATACAAATAAGGAATACATACAGTGCTTGAAACACAACACCTGTAAATCTCACTTTTGCCAATATTTACTCCAGAACAGGCCACACTTCATCCACAACAGACATTCGTATACAGAATAGAAAACCATACACACCAGACTAACTTAGGAAACCTACACTTCATTTAATAATAATTGATAAATGAAACATAAACAATAGTCCTCTCCTTTAACTAAAATTACTATTAGACACCACTCCACACCGCAACCCCGCCGGGGCGGCACGGTGACAGCGCACCGCACCCAGGCCATTGCCCTCCTCCGCCCCACGGCCGAGTACTTAAGCCCCTCGGTTCGCCCGACCCCGCCTAGTCGTTTTGTGGCTTCCATCTAGCAGGCAAGGAACGGCTCAACTTACATTTCTATGTTTTTCTGTATAAAAATAATTTTTACGTGTCCTAGTTATATTTTCATTCGCTTTTCTTTAGTATTAATGGCTTAACCCCCCCCCCACTTTTTCTTTCTCCCATGTCCCAAATTATATTTTTCCAAAAAATTTGTAAAATTTATGTTGTCACCGTTTATCATAATCTTGTTGTTATTCACGTTTAATGTTTTTTGTGTTTTTCTCTTTTGGATCAGACATGATGATGATGGCTAAGCCATCGAAGCTGCTATGATTAAAAAATATTGTTGCCAAGTACAAATCTTAATTATTTAAAAATGCCAAAGATATCTTACCACAACACCTATATAGTCAGTTACTTTAGGTGCATATAGTGCTTTTACATTTATATTTACAATGGATAATACTGAATAAATGATTGTCTTTGATACATAACTTTTAGTACATTTATATTAAAATCCCCATTTAAATTATACTAAAATATTTTTAACGGTAAAAAAATACAAATATTTTTGTTATGACAACGAGGGATGTCAGACGTCTTTAAGATAGTCTAATGCATTTTATTAGTCATACTTGCAAATTAAAGGTAATATTTACCCATACAGTGAGTTTGATGTGTCATTTAGGGCTGTTTCATGCAATTACGTGAAAGGAGATTTTCACTTGATAACTGAAACATTAAAAGTACATAATTTACAATCTGTGGATTATCATTTTACATATACGTAACAGATTGTGTAAGAAAATATGTTCTACATACTCCACTACCAAGAGTGTACATGGAAGTAAAAATTCGCATATTTTTAAAACATTTTCAAATGATATTTTACATGTGAAAGTAGATATAGAAGTTTAAATTCCATTTCTTCTGGATAACAGTAAAATAAATTGGAGGGTTCTTTGAGCAAAAACAAGACGAATCTTTTTTTTAACCAATAGGATTAATAATTTTTGCAGAAAACTTCAGCTGAAAACTGCAGTGAAAATGTCTCTTTAAACCTTGCCTTCTATGCTATCCCTGCGTCAGTAAACTGCTTTTGACAGTACTATAGTTACGTAGAACTATGTTACTGGAATCAATGTTGTCTGACTGCCTGGCAAACCAAGGTAGAATTTAATATATCTAACGAGTGTTCTTCTGTTAGTATTTTTTTATAATATGTTCTCTTTCAGTAATATCTAAAACTAAGACCTTCTGTGTCTTTATTATTCTCCCTCATTTCTTTACGAATTTTCCAGGCTTTGTTAGCTGGCGTGGTTCCAACACAACTATTAATTTCTTGACAGATATGTTGCCACATTTCATTTTTTGTTGTGTTAACTACCTTTGAGTTTCTTTTCTCACAATATTCATTTCTGCCCTCTGGATCACTCGTTAAAAGCCAGTTTTTACATAAAGTCTTCTTTTCTTCAACTAATATTTGTTTACTTTCATTCCATCACGGTTCTGTTGTTGTTTTTTTGTGTACTAGTCTTAGGCATTTCGCGGATTGCTTCACTAGCCGCTACCTGGATATATTATTTTTATATCTACGTAGACTTGATTTGCTGGACTTTCTTGTATTTCACTAATTTTTTCGCTAATCTAAAATTGTATAGAACTTTATGGAGTCATCTTGAAGCTTCTTTACATTATACATCCTCTATCTTGTATTGATTTTTATTTTCACTTTCAATATCTCATGTAGTCAATCCTAGTATGTATTTTATAAAAGGGAACAATATCTTTGATATCAATACATGTTCCTCTCATCACTCTTACATCTTAAACCTTTACCTGGACTTGATTTCTTATTATTATATAATCAATCACGGATTTTCACTTTCTTGTTGGTTGTGTCCACGTACACCTATGTATATCTTTGTGAGCGTACTAGCTGTTTGTTATTTTTAAAGAATTTTGTTGACACTTCTATAATTCTTTCAAAATTTTAATTTACTTTATTTTCTCGACATCTTCCAACTTTTGGATCATTTACGTCTCCCAATAAAACAATTTCTTGGCACTTACTGATTTTTTTCCAGTAAGTTTGTCAACTCTTTATAAAATGTATATTTCTCGTCAACAAGTGCGTCATCATTAGGAACGAAAACTGCTATTGTAACAACTGCATAATTTTTAATATTCATTTGTATCCGGAGTATGCGAGCACTGAGACATTGCCAAGATTTTATAAATTTCCTTACTTCTTCTTTATTGCTGTGGACACTCCCCTTGTTTCCTTTTCGTCTTTGTTTACTCCAATGTACATACTGTCCTTTTTCTTCTCATTCCTTTCCTTTTCTCATAGTTTTGGTAAATGCTGTTAGATCCAAATCATAAGTATTTAACTCTTTGAATACATCTTGTTTTGTGGCTATTCGTTGGATATTCCATGTACCTATACTCATAGTCCATTTTCTTGCCATATTTCGTTTCGTATTTGTTTTGTTCCGAGGCAATTATGGGATATTTTGTAATTATGTTTCTAGAAGACGAAGTGTAGATCCGTCTTTACAACCCCAACCTAGAGGACTGGGTAATTTATATTCGGATTTTCTTCCTTTAAATTGGTATTCTTACTGGATTAAAGGGATCAATCTTCCCTGGAAGGCCTTCATATCATTTTAAGTAAAGAAGAAAAAAGGACACCCTCAACTTTCGACAACCTCATCGCTTCGGAATCGAAAGAACTAAGAGATTGCCTAGAGAGGCAGCAAAGAAGATTCAAAAGTGCAATATCAGTAAGTGGAAGAAATATCACACCGAAGAATGGACCAGTTGTCTAGCCGGTGCTTGACCCGCAATAACCAAGTAAATTCAAATAACCTAGTACAAATATCCATGAACAGTAACATTGCATACGAATTTATTACTTTTTGAAATTTTAATGTCGTTGAAAATGAAGCGCCAATCTTCATTATTCTGCTAAACACAATTTTCGTTTCCTCTACTCAAAAAGGCTTTAAAATTTTCATCAGCCCAACATCAAGCTTTTGAAGCTCTAAAAACATCCAATTGATTGTACTTGAATATTACACAATCACAGACTTCAGTAGCATCTAAAATAGGCTTTTTTTTGTAAAGTAAACTAAACACGCAGTCTCGTCAATCGGACATGTTCAGCCGTCCCTCAACAGCAATAAAAATACCGATATCCGGTTTCAAACAATCACCAATCACTGATTCAAAAAAATATGTTTGCGTAATGTGACAAAACGGCAGACCTTTTTCGTCAAAAAGGAACATGCAAGGAAGGTTAGAACTTCCTGTTGCTAAATGTGGCAGGTAGGAGTGAAGTATAAAACTCAAATCAATCACAAATCAATCACATCGCTTCCAACCACATAGATTTGTTTGCATCGCTTTGAAAAAGGGTCGAGGATGAACGTCTTCTACCTCCCACTTGTCGTTGCGGTGTTCACTCATGTGGTAAGTGATACCGTTCGCGCAGCGAGTAGGAGAGAAACGCTGGCCACCATGAAAGCGCTAGTGTAGATTTGCAAAGATTCTTCCTGAGTTGCCTGTGTACTTAATTTCAAATTGGTACTATAGTTTCATCCGTAGTTAGAAAACTGTAGATATTTTGCGTAAAAGTTTGCATATCAACAATGCAAACAAAATTACGTTAGCATAAAAATCTTCCAATATCGCACTCAGTAATGAACAATTTTCTCAAAATTATCTTTGAATTAATTTTGACCCCATTTTCACAGAATATTTTTCATAAGGTACACTTCGGAAAAGCAAACACCACGCTTTCACAAAATATAACTCGTGGTGCTATAGAATGGCACAAACTTTCCCGTATTAGTTTTCTATTTCAATTAGTCTCGGCTAGCTATTTGGATTTGCCACATACTCTTGCCAGCTGCCATCCCTCGCCGCCCAAAATACATTTTGTTTTAGAATTATTAATTTTTCGATTTCTTAATAGTAGAATCGAATTAATATTTTAAAAATATTAAAGAATAGTAAAACCCCATCTTAAATTGCAATCTTCTTTGAAAAATGTGGAGCTATTTTTAAGAAAATGGTCTTTATGTGCAACTGAAAATTTAAACTTATTTTCACAGAAAACTATTGAGTCTTCGGTGAATATTGAAACGTCATATGACGGCATTTCAAGCACATCCAGTCAGAAATGCGATAGTGTTTACCAATTCTGGAAATGTTCATAGTCAAAGTGTGAGGGTTCTTTAAAAAACAAATTGCATCTGTGTAATTTTTGAAAACAAATACAGCAAAATAAATTTATGTCATCTTAAACAGTGCAATTAGCACTATCTATTTGAAAAGTTTGAAGAAAAACTTTGGAGCGGTTTTGAGAAAATCGTGTTTTTGTATTTTTTTAAATTGCACTTATTGCTCCCAATATTGCGCGAAAACTACTTTTAAAATGAACGTGACTTTAATGAAAGCACATTATGGGCAACAAATTGCATTTGAAGGAAAAATTTTTATCTCAAATTTTGTAGTTGTAAGGAGACACTCAAAAATTTTAAAATTTTGAAAGTTTGAACATTTAGAGTGAAACCTGAAAATATGACATATGGCACGGTTATAAGTATATTTTACTCTATTCTTGCAAGAAATTATAAGAGAAAAATTTGATCCGTTTTTGAGAGAATTTTGAAAATGTTTCATGTGAAGTACCCCCAAATTTTTAAGATTTTTTTTCAATATCTCCAAGATTTGACTCGAGTCAGATCGACATGGGTTTCTTCAATTTGGAAAAAATCCTACGCATGGTTTAGGCGCTAGTAGTGTTCAGACACCAGACGGACGGAGAGACAAACGGACAAAAGAACGGACGGAGGGACGGACGTTTTGAAAAAAATCACTTTCTCAGTATAAAGGGACCCTTAAATATATATTTCCGTTGAAATCTCGAAATCTATTTTTTTCAGCTTTACATAACTTACAATACTATACTACGTATATAACATACTATACTACGTATATAACATACTATTCTACGTATATAACATACTATTCTACGTATATAACATACTATCCTACGTATATTACTCCGGATAATTTATCCGATTTTACTCCGATCCGTATATTACTCCGATTAATTTATATGGGTTGAAAGGCCCTGCTAGCGTGCTTCTACCAATTAGATGTACCGTATTATATCTTGTCTATGACGCGCTAAAACTGCGTTAGATGCTATAATAATTGTGCGAGGGAAGTGACATTTGTGACAGTTTCTCAAGGTTCCTTGAAACTGAGTGGGGAGACATTTATGCTGCATGAGGGCACGTGTTTGAACGCTCGAACCTACAAGTCAAATATTGTGAATCGAAGCCAAGAAAATAGTGAAAGTTGGTAGGAAAAACTGTTCTTTATTGTGGCATTGTGAAGTGGGATTTTTTATGTGATTGGGAAGATTGCGGCGAAGAAATAAACACATGGTGATGGACCAGAATATCTCCAGCAGTGACGTTCATGTTGAACCGTGTAATTAGAAAATCAGAGAGTTTTGTGCAGATAGAAACGTGTTCGAGTCGAATGAAACCAAATTATGGTTTAATTTCGAATCAAACGGAAAATAGAACAGATAATTACTAGAAAAAACCGAGATTTTACACGCACTTCAATGTGGTCCTCTTGTGTTTTGAGAAGGGGCAAAGAAGAATCAAGAAGACAAGACGCCGGATGCGCGTAAAGAAAAATATAGTTGCCGCAAGATGCTGCAGAGACAATATTATATAATACGCGCGAACTCGACAGCAGTCGCTCTGGAGCATTCGGATGTAGTTTTAAAATTTCACTAGCCTTCAAACTGTAATTTTCAAAAGTAATAATAAATTTCTTATGCACGGCAAATTTGGAAATTGTCAACTGAGACTAAGTTAACCATTTGTGTTAAGTGCCATTTCAGTTTCTTAACTGAATTTAATTATACACAGATTCCTGCTGATGCCGCTGAACACACTGCATACAAGGAAATTTGGAAGACATGCCAACATAACTTGAAGAACAAAGAGGGTGAGTGTTAAATTGAATTAACATTATAATGGTACGCGGCGTGTGATGATACACGCTTCACATATTTGTATTTTCCTTGTCTAAAAAACCAAACGTGTTTCTCAAATCAAATACTTTTTTAAATGAACGGATTTGTGAACGAAGCTTCATGATAGTATTTCGACAGAACGAGTGAAAGGTATTGTTGAACGCGCACCGATCATCAACACTCAGCGGAAATATTAGAAATCAGATGAGTGTTAAAATTAATTAACTGAACAAAGTATTTCTTCAAAATATTTTCCTTTTCGGATATTCGTATACTACACTACAAACCGCCAAAACACTGAAAAAAGGTAACGTTTATGTCCGTAAATATTTTTTAAAATACTTATGTTAACAATTTGTATTCTGGTTTCGAAATAAATGGGAGATAGCAGTTAAGCTCCCTTTGCGCAGTGTTTATTTTGATTGAAACACGAGATAACGCCATCCAAGGCTGTCGGCCTCTCCCCATCGATAGACCACGGTGAGCAGCGTCGGCTCTCAAAGTTCCTTCTTAATAATTTGGGACGCCTAAAAACACATCCGTGTGTCTGTGTGTGCTTACTAACGAATTCCTAAAGAGCTATTAGAGCTTTCGGTTAGTAAAAAGTGTTTAATATAACATTAGAAAGAGAGCCATGAAATGTAAATAATACGCTTATTTATTAAGATGTTCTTAAACAACGATGTTACTTTACCTTTACCCTTGCCTTTATATACAATGACATGAAGAAAATTGTTACGTATCCGCCCGCCACAGTGTATGCTTCCGTAGGCGCCCGCGATCGTGGGTATTCCAAAATAATTCCGTTGCTGCTGCTTTCCACTTAGCCCATGCTGTTGCCCGTTCGCCTCACTCTTGAGATAATTTCAAATAAGAACACTTGAAGTTCCGACAAAATGGAAATATATTGTTCGGAAGTTCTGCATGGCTATCCAATCGGCAAATTGCTTCCTGCTCCGCTGCTGGGAATATTTTGTTCCTTATTCTTTTCACCAACTAATTATATTCCATACCTTTCCCAAGGTTTCCCTGCTCTTCCAAACACTGGATATAGTTAAAATGATATTATAGTTCTAGTAGAAACCACCGCAGAAAGTGGCAGGGCTGGGGCGCAAACCTACTTACTTTCCGCAGGCGAAGTATTAACCCACTGAAGAATCATCTCTAAAAAAAGTAGTCAAAGTATAAGTAATAATAAGTCAAAGTACTGGTATAAATTGTTCGTCTTTACATTTCAGAAAAACATATATCCAATGAAAGTTCAACTTAGAAATCTTTATAAGAATATACTTTAATGCATGTGTCGGGAAGACATTGGTGCTATTTTTAGAACAAAAATTGAAAATGTTGGGGCTTCAAGTGAAGTAATCTTGAAAATGCAAATATTTGTTTAAAAGTCAAGGACGCACACCCATCAGATCGATCGAGTATTGTCAAATTTGGTAAAAGCCTCGTCAGGTAAGGTTTAAGCGCTAGAGTTGTTCACAGAAGGGCGGACGTTTTGCTCAAAACAACTTTTTTGTATGAAGGATCCACAAAACGTGGATTCTGGCTATACAGTTTTCTGTATGCTGCTTTAAATAGCATACACTTCCCACTTACAGACGTGGTAACTAAGTAATTACTAGGCATTTTAGGATCCCCTGAGTTCCCTGAACTTACCCAGAGGACTGAGAAGTTCTATTTCTTTATTGTATACCAGCAATGATAGGGCTTTCATAACCAAAAGAGCAATAAATGAGATAGTCAGTAGATAGACTTGAGATGTAGTCCTGAACGTCTTGAGGGCATTGACTGTGGATCTTTGCATATCCCCAGAGGTTCCAAACATTTTGGCGTTGGGCACTCCATGAAGTTGGGCTGCCAGGATAATGATCATGATGCCATGAAGGTGGGCTGTCAGCCAGAAGGACTAGACCCATCCTCGTAGCAGTCATTCTTATTCTTTCATTTTTCTGTCTTAGTAAAAGTGAATTGTCCCAGCATGTGATTCATAGTCTCTACCGATGTATTAGATTTCCCGCAATATACATTCTCTTTGGACCTTCCTCTACTATGAGTTGATTTATTGGCAGCCATATTTGATCTCAATTAGTGCTCCGTGATAGGAAGAAAAGTTTTTAAAAGATAATAGTCTTTCAAAAAGGCATTTTTTTAAATGGGTCATTTATATGCGCCTTAACTGCCCTCCCTTAGAATGCCCGATTCTCCCGTGCGGCTACCTCATCAGCAAAATATTTCTTCTTATAAACTCTTATATCTTGTTCAGTATAGGGCAAGTTGTACCTCAGTGCTTTGGTTGTCTTTAATGCCCGTTGATAGACTCTGACAGAAGCACAGGCACCTACAAATATTATTGCAGATTTTTCTAATCATAACTCTAGGATAAGCGCTACTTTATAAATGTGTTAGGCGAGACGCAGCAATTACAGTGCTCGATATCTCTTGACCACGTATATTATACCACCATCAAAACTCATTTGCAGATGTAGGAACTGTTTTACTGCCACTCTGATTTGTCCGTCCGTTTCCCTGAGAATCGTCGTAGATGGCATCGATAAAACCAGTTGGTAAAGGTAACGTGTCATTATATAGGTATGACGTATTGCCAACTGAGTGGGCTTTAAATGGGTCTTCTGAAGCATTATCCCTGCTTCCATCAAATTCGCAGTGGATGCTTTAGATGGGAAGCCACTGCAAAGAGAGTGGTTCACTCCTAGATATGTTAAGGAATGATCACTACCAACAGGAGGAATTCTTTCCCCATCTTTCCATATGGGGGAACCTTCCTCAGTGAACCAGGAACGTTCAAATGCTGTAATATGAATTGATGAACATTTCGTGACGGACAATGTCATTCGTATGACCCCAAGAAACTCCATCAAAAGATCAACCCTTTCTTCAGCTCCTTGGTTCCTCCCTACTTTTGCTAAAAGCAACGGATCGTCAGCAAATGCTCTCAAGGACACGCCCTTCCAATAGCGTGTATGCTGACTTGTTTTCCAGTTTATCAAGCAGGCAGTTCATAATTAGATTAAAAACGAGGGGTAAAAGAAGTCTCTCTGCTTAACTCTTTTAAGAATTGTCACCTAAATGCCTTCGAAGGGGGCTGAATGACTGTGGAAACTTCGGTGTAAGAGTCCAAAAGAGTAGCGTAAAGGCGTCGGGGATCCCTTGCCGCACTGAATCTCCGCGTGAGGAACTGGGTCGAATGCATTGGATATATTTAGCACAACACCGACACCACCCGTGTTTTTTTATGTCACAGACTGCTTCGTGTAGGATTTGAACATTGGCGAAACAGCCAGATTCGGGAATCAACTCTTTTTGGCGTGGATACGTCAATACGGATCGAATGCGTTTGTCCATAATGGAGATGAGAGAATGGAGTTGCTGGCCACGCACATCTGACCCCCTAAACAAAGACAAAGTAATTTACTACATACAGGAGTAAGAATTGCCAATGCGGTATCGGAGACCCGCAATACGAGTTTTCTGTCGAAAAATCGGCACTTCTTCATGGATCGTTAAAGTACTTTCTCTATACTAGTGTTCGAAAATGTGAAAGTTAATCGGAGTATGACGAAAAAGACATGCAAAATTGCAAAATGCAGTGTTTGAGTCAAAGCATAACTATCATTTAAAGAAAATTAATCCTACTAACAATTAAACACTGTGCAGTTCAAACTTGACCTAATACTTTCTCAGTAAGTCGCATATAAAAAGTAAATGTCTTTTTTTTCTTTTTTAGAGACTGCCAAAGAGTTCAAAAAGTTAAACATTCCGGATAAACCTGACGTAAAGGTAAGGTATTCAGAATTTTCTTTTTAAAACCAGTCAAATACGTCTTTCTCACAACAGAAATACCTTCAGAAATTCCTCAAACATGCTAGAATTAGTGACCACCGGAACGTTATAAAGGAGAAAAATACCAGAGTGTCGGCAGATGCTTGTAGTCCGCAAACATCTCGACATAATAGTCAAGACATCGCTATGTTTTTCAATGTTGAAAAATACAATGTGGTCTTTGATATAGCCATTTTAATTAACGAACTACTCAAATCAAACTGAATAAAGAATTTTCTCTACTTGCCCCTAAATCTACTTATCATCTACACATTTGAATATTGATAGCTATAATTCTAGTAGCTGAAGCTTTCTAACAAGGATTAAAATTACGAGTAAAGACTTATTTTTCAATTTATTACTTACAAATATCAATTAATTAAAAATAGTTTAAATTTCGAATTGATTTTTTAATCAATTTTGCCCAAAAATATTTTATTTAATTATTCATTTGAAACATTTTTTTTTTCACAGCAACTTAACATGTGGAGATAAATACATAACAAACCTTGAATCATTTAGAAAATCAATTTCTTCAAACAACTTGAACTAGTGGTGCTACAGAATGGCACAGACTTTTCCATATTAGTTTTCTATTTCTTTTGGTGTCGGCTAGCTATACGAACTTGCCAATATAACCCCATTCAACGGCGCAAAGCTTGCAGCGGCCAGGGGCAGCGATTGAGGCCCGAATCAACGCCTCTGCAAAGCTCAACTTCTCCATAACAAGGCCAAACTCCAGCTCCGTCGACCGTCTCTCCTCTTCGTACCTACACCACGTCAGCTGCTCCCCAGAAAGTTCACCAGGGCCTTAGTACTCCCATATAACGTGGTGGAAACGATAACGGTGGCGCGCTCGGCGGCATCACCTTAAAGGAACTAAAATACAAACTGCTGCGTGAGTTCGCAGGTCGCAAGCAGGCCCACAATGTTACAAAAGATAGCGCCGATGTTCTTATATTATGTGTACTATGAATAATTGAACATTTAAAAGACACTTTTCCTATTTCTCATAAATTAGCCAATTTTTATGCGCGAAAGTTGGCAAGCCTAAGCTGCAGCTGTACCTAGCGCCTCCTAGAGTAGCACCCTCGTGCTTTGGCCCCTGTTTTGATGGAGAGTTGCAAGGTCCTGAAGCTCACTATCCCCCGTCGTTACTGCTCCCAACCTCTCTCCTCGGCGTCTTTCTCGCCTTCCCGCTCGCCTCCCTGTTTCCGTTACCAAAGGTGGTAACGGAAACCCTCCCTCCGCTGCTGATAAAGAGGCGCACCGCCGGCAGCAGCATCGCTCGCCGGACGAGGCGGCGGACTAGTAAATGGACAATAATATTATATATCTGCAAATTAAATTATTGGTTTACTTTCATTTATTTACACTCAAGAACTACAGACTTATAATTCCAACGGATCAAGATTCAAAGATCTCGTATTACGTTTTTTTACGTCCCAAAAATATAAAAAAGTTGTACGTAAATAGCAAATTTTAAATGTCGGCTGGCTTCTTCCTTGAAGCCTTGATACCGTATGACATTATCTGTGTCATAAGCAAGGACATATTGAGTATGAGAATTCTGTCTGTAAGTGCAATATGAGAATAGTCGAAATAACACAATTAAATATTTACACTTCGCAGTCATAATCGAAAATGTTTCATTGTATTTTCCCTAAGTTCTTTGTATCTAATGAAACCACAGACGACTCTCACACGTCCGAAAGCTGCAAAGTTTTCTTTCAGTACCTGCACGCACTGGAAATTCATAATATAGATTTTTTGTTTTCCCCGCGGTCCTGAGTATCTAACGAAACACTAGACAACATTCACACGGCCGGAGGCTGCTTAGTTTTCGTTCAACTTCTGTGCACATTAGGCCATGTTAATAAGAGATAGTTAACACACATCTAGAGCCCATTTCATTTAAAGAAAAATATCAAAATTTGGTTGAGTAAAACACTTAAAATTAGTTCCAAACAAAACTCCTTAGTGTTTTAAATACGTAGATATTAATATGATTTTAATGATTACTAACAGTTTCTCCTCTCATTTTCAGGACTTTTTGGAATGTTCATTCACTACACTCGGTTTGGTAAGTTGATGCAAGTATATCTTTTCATATCAAATTATAAAGAAAGAATAACTGGTTGAATGTTTACATTGATTTTGTACATTACAACATCTGAACTTCATGAAAAATTAGATTAATATCTCGTCACAGTTCATATTTATTTATTCTCATCGAATAAAATAGTCTATTCCAGGAGTGAAATGATTTACTCGGAGCAGAAGTAGTCTATTCCGTTACATTGACTCTCATACTATATGTAAAAATTAGTTTTTTGAAGCATTTGTGACGACAATAAGCATTTCATTGTTCAAATCTATTATGTCAATAAAACTAGTATATCCATGTACTGATAATAAACATTCTTAACTCAAAGAGTATTGTTTCATTGATATTTCTGTTTCAAATACAACTAACCAATTAAACGTGGATAGCAAAATACCACTAATATCTTTATTTTTCTTGTTTGTAGGTAAAGGACGGAGAAATAATTGAGGAGAAAGGCAATGAAATGATACGCAACATGTGTAAAATGTCACCAGACCAGTGCGACAAAATTACTAATATAGTTCAAGAATGTTGGAATAAAGGTATGTTTTCTTATATTTTAATAATAAAGATATTGGAAACAATAATAGGACTAGTATGGATGAATTATTTAGTTTCATGCAAATGGGATACACAACTCTTGTACAGACAATTGTAATGTTTGATTTTGACCCTATAAAACCCATGAAGCTGAGATTGTTAAGGCGGTAGTATCGAAACATTCTTGATCCGAGGAGTTACGGTTTCAACTCTCACCACGGAAATGGGTATTTGCTATTATGTACTGTGGCATTGTGGGGCTCTCCCAACCATCGTATATCAACTTTCAATACTTTTTCCATAATTTACATCAAATGAAGATGGTGATGTATAATCGAGATGGCCAACAGGTTACCTTATCACTAAAAGAAAAAGCTAAAACTGACCC